>PVIA01005292.1:91398-118458 GCA_004024845.1 Tonatia bakeri
ACCCTCCCTGGACCCCCACGCCCTACTCTGCTTCCTCTCCCCGCACCCCAGTTCTCCCGACTGGCTTTCCTAGCTCCTCCTTGGATCCCCGCAGCCCCCTCTGTCCCCCTTTGCCCCTTCCCCCGCTCCCCTCCGCGCGGCCTATATTTGGTCTTTACCCACTTGCCCCTCCGCTTCCGCTCCTCCCAGCGCCCTCCCGCAGCGCGCCCTCCTCATTTACCCCCAGCCTGACAGGCTTTGCCAGACCCCTGTCTCAGCCGCTCAGCTCCCAATCTCTCTTCAGCTCCCCTTTCCTTGCCACCCCCCGCTGACTCTCCCTGAAGCCCCAGCAGGGCACCCACACCACGAATCCAGGACAAGGGTTAGGGGTCTTGTTTTGTTTCGTTTTGCTAATCCCCTTCCTTCTGTTTTTATGGCTCTGTCCTGCCTCCCCATACCGCTCCTTCTCATCACCCCCCCCCGCCCCCGCTTTGTCCTTTGAGCCCTCCCTCCCTCCCCCGGAATCCTTGGAGAGGGAGCAGGTGCTGGGATCCCTCCTCCACTTCTCTCCCCAACCCCCCTCCAGGCTGCCTGGGGCTTCACCCAGGGCCTCCCGGCGACTCCCAGGGCTGCTGGGGAGGACAGGTGGGGACTGTGGGTGGATGGAAGAACAACCTGTGTGTTGGGGGAGGGGAGACCAGAGGTGGAGCCGAGCGTCTTGACTCCGGGCTCCCACAGGGCTAAGCCTTTAGGGTCATCCCAGACTCTCAGTCAATCATAATCAGACTTCCCCTTGTGTGAGTGTGTGTTGGGGGCTTTGTGTCTGCACTCCAGAGCATGGGGAGAAAGAGATACCAGGGGAGGGGGCTGGCACTTGTTTGGGGGGGGCTTCCCCACTGTCAGAAGAACTTGTTGAATTTCACCTGCCCTGAGAGCGGCGAAGTCAGTGTTGCTTCTCTTCCCAATGTGTAGATGAGGAGGCTGAAGGGCCTGGCAGAGCCCCACACAGCTCTTAGGTGGCTCAGAGCAAGCGCAGGCCCTCCCCATTCCCAGCTGGAGGCAGCATGGTCTGTGGGGCACCATGGGACCTGACAGAGTGACAGCCAGGGAATTGTGTGAGAACGACGACCTCGCCACCAGCCTGGTCCTGGACCCCTACCTGGGCTTCCGCACCCATAAGATGAACGTCAGGTGAGGCTGCCTGGGGGAGGGCAGACAGAGGGCTGGGATTCCTTCCCTTTGCCCCGCAGCCCCAGTGCGGGTGGGGGCGGGGCCCGGGACGACCCGGAGGGAATAGGCCAAGGCCCTGGGACCCAGGCATGCCCTCTCCCCCAGCCCTGTGCCCCCCCTGCGGCGACAGCACCACCTGCGCTCAGCGCTGGAGGCTTTCCTGAGGCAGCGGGACCTGGAGGCTGCGTACCGGGCCCTGACGCTGGGAGGCTGGATGACCCACTACTTCCAGAGCCGGGGCCCGCGGCAGGAGGCTGCCCTCAAGACCCACGTGAGGGCGCCCTTCCCTTCCCCATTCACCCGCGTGTCCTCTCCCCTCACCTCAGAGCCCCTGGTACTGTGCCCCTCAGTGCAGCCCTCCGGGGCTCTCTGACTTCTAGCTATTGATTGGGACCATCTGAGACGGGGCTCAGAGAATCCTAGCAAAGGAGAGTTGGCGGGCCCCCTGAGATGGAGTCCAACTTCTTCATTTGACAGATGAAGAAACTGAGGCCCCAAGAGGGGAAGTGAGTTCCCTGGGGACCACACAGAGAGTCAGGGACAGAACAGGACTAGAGCCCAGGAGAAAGAGAGGGCCCAGGAGGACCCTGCCCCCCCACCTCACCCTGCCCACCCCCTCCCTCCCCCAGATCTATCGCTACCTCCGAGCCTTCCTGCCTGAAAGCGGCTTTACCATCCTGCCCTGTACCCGCTATTCCATGGAGAGAAACGGAGCCAAGATTGTGTCTACCCGAGCTTGGTAAGAAGGCAGAACTGATGGGGGCTTCGCGGCGCTGCTGAGAGAGACCTGTGTCCCTTCCAGGGGAGGAAGTGGAGGAGGAGAGCTGACCAGTGTTCTTGCTGAGAAGGAGGTGGGGGGTCTGGTCTCAAACACACAGCCCTGATGGGGGATGAGACATACTCCTCCCCCTGCCGTGCAGCCCCTGGGTTCGTGGGGCTGACTACCCCAAAGACCAGACCTTGAGCCCCGGGCTGTGCCACCTTTTCTTTACTTTGACCCAAGCACTGACACGTAGCAGGTGCTCCGGGTAGGTACGGGGCAGGACAGTGAGCAGGCTGGGCCCTGATGGCGCTCACCGTAGCCGAGTGGACCCGCAGATAGTGACCACAGAGCTTCAGGAGCCAGCCAAGGGATTCTGAGTGTTCAGGGGAACCAGGTTTTAAGCTGGAGCGCAGAACATGAGCTATAGAGAGGCCGATGAAGAGGGCCTGTCAGTGGCTGCCCTGGTCCAGGTAGGAGACCAGGGCTGCCTGGGGCAGGAGGCAGTCCTGGAGAAGCCGAGAGGCAAGGAGAGGGTGCCCTCGTGGGTAGAATCTGGATGACTTGCAGCATCCGGGCAGGTGTAGCAATTTTGGAGGCGGTCTGCATGGTCTTGGTGATGGTGGTCACGTTGGCGCTGCTCACAGACTGCGGCCTGGCTTCTTGGTAGGAAGAAGAACGAGAAGTTGGAGCTGCTGGTGGGTTGCATTGCTGAGCTGCGGGAAGCCGACGAGGGACTGCTGCGGGCCGGTGAGAACGACTTCAGCATCATGTACTCCACCCGCAAGCGCAGTGCGCAGCTGTGGCTGGGCCCCGCTGCCTTCATCAACCACGGTGCGAGGGGCGTGGTCTGCGAGGGGCCTGGTCTGGGAGGGGTGACGCCCCTCCCTGTGACTCATTTTTGATCTCCTCTCTTCCCCTGCCCCTGCCCCTGTCCCTGCCTTCCACTGTCTCCAGATTGCAAACCCAACTGCAAGGTGAGACTTGGGACCCAGGGAGGAGTGGCCACAGGGGAAGTGAGGAGGGAAGGGCTTTCTAATCAGTGAATAGCCAGAAACTGTCCACGGCCTCCTTACCTGACAAAGCCAGTTCCCACCCCCCAGGTGGTGGTGTGCCAGCGGCTGATAGAGGAGGGAGGGAGGAAAGGGTTTTGGCTACAGTCACATTGGAACACGGGTTGCCACCTGCTGGAGGTATTCTTTGCTCTCTGAAATGTGGTGCTGCAGGCTGGGCCAGTTGTGGGGGGCAGTGTGTGTGGCAATGGGGAGTCAGAAAGTGACCCTGAGCCTGGGCCTTGGGTTTCGTGGGGAGATGCTTCCAGGGCGCACTGGTGCAGTTGTGGCAGGAGCGGGGTGCTGAGTGGCAGGAATCTGCAGATTTGTGCCCTCTGGGGCGAGGCTGGAGAGGCCTGGAGGAGGAGGAGGACAGGGATCTCTGGGAGGTGTGGTTGATGGCTGCCCCTGCTGTGGGGGAGCCCAGGAGAGGGGTAATGGAGCCGAGATAGTCCCGTGGGTGCTGCCTGCCAAGTGTGGGCCCAGTCCTATATCTGGGGGAACCCCTAGGTGAGGCAGGCAGTCTGGGGCTCTATAATTTGAGCTAGACTTGAGTGCCGACTCAGTCTGCCCTGGGCGCTGGTTTCTCAGATGGGACGGTGAGAACCTGCCTCCCAGCTGGTCGTGAGGGTCAGGTGCAGGGTGCACCCTGACGTTTGTGGAACGTGTCCCTGTGATTAGGGAGACCTCCTGAGGTGGCTTTTGGTGTGGCCTGTGCATAGACACTGAGCTGGACAGAAAAGAAGGCAAGGCCCTGTGAGAGGCTCCATGCCGAGGCAGGCGACAGCCACCAGGGGCACAGGAGCAGGCAGTGAAAGGGGAGTAGGATTTTCCTGGGTGTTTTAGGAAAACGAGGATGTGTCGTCACCCTGAAGGGTCAGGAGGAGGTGTGACAGGCAAGATGACTCCAGGCTGTTGTGCTGCGTGAGCTGGTGTCTGCCCTGTGGGAGCCCCCGCTCAGTGCATTAGGGAGCTGGGTTTTCAGGCATCCTGGCAGCTGGTGAGCTGGAGGCTTGGCAGCAAGGGGAGGGGCTGGAGGCCGGGTGGCCACGGCAAGGCTGGTGTGTAACCTAGTTTGTAACTGAGCAAGAGGTGACCAGGGCTGGCTGCAGACAGGGTCTTAAGGATGGAGAAAACTAGGACGGCATGCACGCCGGAGGCACCAGCCAGTTGGCCTGGGGTCAGATGGGTGGCGAGGGCCACGCCCCGGCTTGTGTCAGTCTAGCGTCTTGTGTCAGTCTGGTGTGGATGGACGGACAGATGGATAGATGGGCGGGAGTCACGCCTCTCCCCAGCTCCCCAGCGGGCATCTCAGAGGAAGGAGCAGGCAGGCAGGGGCTGTGGAGCAGCGGCCCAGGAAGAGGGGTGGCTGCAAGGGTGCGGGCTGGCAGATAGTGGGTATGGGGCCCAAGGATCAGGGCTTGGCTGTAGGAGGGCAAGGTCACAACGTCCTACCAGGGCGGGGTCGGATCATCCTCCTGCAGGAGGGGAGGAAGCCACAGGTAGCAGATGGTCGGAGATTGGGTGAGGCAGGCAGGCAGGCAGGGTTGCCTCCCCCAGGGGCTCCTGGCCACCACCCACCGTGGGGGGGGACCCTGGGACCAGGGTGCCCAGGTGGGCCAGGGCGCTGAGCGGCCCGGCTCCCAGTTTGTGCCCACAGATGGGAACGCAGCCTGCGTGAAGGTGCTCCGGGACATCGAACCGGGGGACGAGGTGACCTGCTTCTACGGCGAAGGCTTCTTTGGTGAAAAGAATGAGCACTGTGAATGCTACACCTGCGAGAGGTGGGTGCAGGGGGTGTGGGTGGCTGGGCGGGAGGGAAGCGATAACCTGTGAACCCAAAAATGCAACCTCAGGGCTGACATCCCTTAGGAAAGGGGAGGGGGCTTTCCGCCTGCAGCCCCGGGAGCCCTTGCCACCGAGGCCCCTGGACAAGTACCAGCTCCGGGAGACCAAGCGGAGGCTGCTGCAGAGGTTGGGCGGTGGCCGACTGATCCCAAGGGCCTGTGCCCACCGGTTCCCTCTGCGCCAGGACCCGTTCTGCGGTGAGCAAAAGCCAGGGACCCTGTCCTGTCGGCCTCTCTCTGCTGTTTCCAGGTCCTCGGGTTCTCAACCCTTGTCTACCCTCTGTCCTGCTCCTGGGCGTCCAGGTGGGGCTGGGGGTGGTCTGAGCAGAAGCTGACCCACTTTCCGGGGGGCCTGCTCACAGGGTTACTCTTTCTTCTCCCTCCCCCACCTCCACAGCGTCCTGCCAGCCCCTGCGATCCCCGCCCTGCAGTACCAGCCCCGATGCCGCGCCCCTCTGGCTCCAGTGGCTGCCGCAGCCCCAGCTCTGGGTGCGTCCGCGGAGACGCCGTCGCCCCCAGCCCCGGCGGGCCCCCATGGTCCCCCTTCTCCGTACTGCCAGAGTCTCCCTGCACCGGTGGGGAGGCTGCAGCCCCCACTGCTGCCTGCAGGCGGAGGCTGCAGTAGCCCTGGACCAGGCCCCGCGTGCATGCTGGACACCCCAGCAGGACTGGCGCTGGGCCCGGCGTTATGGGCTGCCTTACGTGTTGCGTGTGGATCTGAGCCGAGTGGTCCCAGCCCCACCTGCCACTCCCACCCCCACCCCCACCCCTGCCAGGACCCCAGGCCCCATCTCCATCCCCAAGCAGGCCCTTGCCTTTGCGCCCTTCTCCCCACCCAAGCGCCTGAGGCTGGTGGTCAGCCATGGCTCCATCGACCTGGATGTCAACAGTTAGGGGCCGTGTTGGCCTGGACAGGGTGCCCGCCTTGTACCCCCAGTCCCGAGTGCTCGGGAACTCACTGACCTCCAGAAGGAGCTCTTGGACCTCTAAGAGGGACATGACCCTTGACCCCAGCACAGCTCTGACCTGGGGGTAGGGTTGCTTTGGACATCCCCAGGGATCAGACCCCTGACCCTTTGTGACTGCTGACCCCTGAGCCACCCCAACCCCAGCAGGGAGCCCTGGCCATTGCTGCCCTCTGTACCCCCAGCCCCAGCCTCAGGACTGAAGAAGCCGGTCCCTTTCCCGCCACCTTCTCCTGCCCAGGGAGCAAAGCCATAGGGAGTGGAGGCCACCCCTGGCGTCTCCCCAGAAGCCCAGACCTTGGGAGGAGGGAACTGACTTGGGGGCTGGGGGCGGCAGTTTCTGCAGACTTCCCTGTGAAGGGGAGTGAGTGTGCTCTCTGCTCTGTGACTGTCTGAGGTGGGGGGTGAGGTGGGGGGGCGTCCACACGTCCTCACCACCCTGTGGGTCTCAGGGAGGCCGGGTGTGACCTCATCTTTCTCATGGTGCTATCCCTGGTGCTACTGGGGTGTGGGGGCTCCCTCCCCCCACACTGGAATGGGGTATGTTGGGGGATTGGAAGCACTTGAACTTTTTATTTTATTAAAACCTTGTTATAAGCATAACCCTTGGATGCCATTGGTTTTGATTCATGTTTGGAGGGGATGTCCATCAGGAGGGTGAGACCCTTGGCCTGGCTGGGGACGCCAGGCCCAAAGGAAGCAGCCAGGCCTTGGACCCTGGGGGCTCTGGGAGCATGAAGGGGTGATGACTCTGGAGGGCAGAGCTGCCAAGTCCAGAGGCACATCCCCCTCTAAAGGGGGCTAAGGAAGAATGCCCAGACCACCCTCCCAGCAGGAGGGCATTGTCCCCAGTTCTCCAGATGATCCCACAGGTCCGGCAAGCAGGGTCAGACACCTGTCCCCCACCTCACCTGTGCCCTTCTGGTAGGCCTGGCTCTGTGGGACCATGTGGATCTCAGGTATCTTCAGATCCAGTTCAGTATCTTGAATTCCCCCGTTGTCTCTTAATTACAGAGGGAAATACAAATAGCTGACAATAGCGAGGGTCCCTGGCCTTGCAGAGGGCAGGCTGCAGACTCCTGAGGCGGGGCGGGAGGAGGGGAGGGCTGCAGGCCCCCGTCTATGTCCTCCAAGGTGGCCAGCCTTGCAGAAATTCACCCTGGAGGCCGCAGCGGCCAGGCCGTGTGCCTGAGGGGTGGTGGGGCCACAGGAAGACCCTGGTGGTTCAGAGCAGGTAACTTTTCTTACTTTGTAATGTGTTTCATTTACATGCAACCTGTTTTGTGCTTTTCAGGGTGAGAAAATGTCTTCCATGAAAATTGTATTGAACCGTGTTAGTTTTCTTAGTGATGTTAAAAATAAGGACAGCCTTGCCCTGGCTGGTGTGGCTCAGTGGATTGAGTGCCGGCTTGAGAATCAAAGGGTCGCTGGTTTAATTCCCAGTCAGGGCACATGCCTGGGTTGCTGGCAGGTCCCCAGTTGGGGGTGCACAAGAGGCAACTGATCAGTATTTCTCTCACACATCCATGTTTCTCTCCCTGTCTTTCTCCTTCCCTCTCTAAAAAACAAATAAATGTATTTTTTTTAATGAGCCCTGGCTGGTGTGGCTCAGTGGATTGACCACCAGCCTGTGAACCAGGGGTTTGCCAGTTCAGTTCCCACTGAGGGCACATGCCTGGGTTGCAGGCCAGATTCCCCAGTAGTGGGCGTGCAAGAGGCAACCACACACTGATGTTCCTCTCCCTCTCTTTCTCCCTCCCTCTTCCTCTGTCTAAAAATAGATAAAATCTTAAAAAAAGAAAAGTGAAAGGGGCCTCCCAGTCAGCAAGCAGGGGAGGAGAATGAGGAGAGGTGGCCGAGGGGACAGTTGCAGAAGAACTTGTCCCTCTCAACAAGCTGAAGTTCAAGCCGTCACCATGGCATCTAGACAAAGGTGACAGCACAACGAGCAGCCTTGACCCAGAAGGGTATGAGGCTTTCACAAGCCCCTGAAATCCTATGTTTCAGGGAGTCACTGCAGGTTCCCACGCATGTTCTGGAAGGAGAGAGTATAGAGCTTTCGCCCAATCCTCAAAAGTGGCTGGGACCCCACAACCACAGGTTAGAAGCCAGCCTCAGGGCCTCCCGCTGTGGCGAGGGGCTGCCCCCGTGAGCGGCTCATTCTACAGTGAGGAGCGGCCTGCCTGGCTTCCACCCACTAGAGGCCAGTTGCACCCCCTCCGTTGTGACAAAAACATCTCTGGACACTGCCCACTGTCCCTCTGTGGGCCACAGCCAGCCCCCAGTGGAGAAGCGCTGGGCCTGAGTGACAGGGTGACCAGAGGGAAGACCTCCAGGACACTACAGCTGGCAGCAATCCTGGCCACACACTTCTTGGTGTCAGTCTCTGGGATGGTGACTGTCCTGCCAGGATCATCCCTTTACAAACAGTGTCTGCCCAGGGTCCCACAGCTTGTGTGTGGATGGCGCCCAAATGCAATCGGTGCCAGGAGTTCATGTCGGATCCCATGAGCTGACAGGACCTGGGGGCGTCCAGGTGAAGCTAGGCTTGGCATCAGGGGCCCACCTTGGTGGCCCAAGTCCAGGGGACGGGGGTGGGTTGAGGTCATCGAGAACCCCATCATACACGTGGAGGCCAAAGCAAGGTCACCGGGGAAGGTGGCTGGGGGTCAAAGGCAGGAGGGAGCCGAAAGAAACAAAATAATGACAGCGACAGGATGACCCAGACTGGACCCTGTGTCTCCTCTTGGGGGTGCTCTCTGACCCTTTTACACCTACGCCTCATCCAGGAGCTCCAGGACTCTGTTGATGGGGTCAGTCACCCTGGGGCCCCATCTGGGTGATTCCCGCTGCCCAATGCAGTATTGGGCACCAGAACTGGCCACTCGGATGCTGAGTGCCTCGGATTGTTTGCATAGACAGAGACCCCACACACCCGGCAAGGCTGGACACTCACAGCATCATCCTCCCCCCAACCCCCACCCCAGTGCCTGGGAAACACACTTTACATGAATGGACCACGGGGCATGGGCTTAGGGACTCTGACTGGGGCCACGTGGCTGGTAAGCTGCAGAGTTGGGACTCAAACCCACACCCAGAGATCATCCAGGCTCTGGGGTCCTCAGGCTGGGAAAGGGGCCGAAACCAGGAAGGCTGGAGCAGTGCCCACTGGGGACCAAGGGACCACTAGCTGGTGGGTGGGAGGAGGGAGGGCGAGCAGGTGCCTGGGAGGTGCGAGGGTTTGTGGAACAAAGGGCAGAGGGCATCTGAGTGGTTTCGTGATTCTGACCAGGGAGCGCCTGGAGGCACCAGCGTCTAGACTAGGAGGAAGGAGCTGGTTCTGAGGGACGGAGGGATGGAGGGAGGTTGGAGAGATGGGCTCAGAGGGAGGAGGAGGAGGAGATGGGAAGGAGAGCAGAGATGCAGGGTGAGGGGATGAGGAGCAAATTGCTTGCCCTCCGTTTCCTCTGACCTGGGGGCTGCTGGAGCGCAGAGGCTGACAGTGGAGGCTCAGCATGTGGCAGGCAGAGCCGGCCAAGGAGCTGTGGAGGGTGTTCAGAGCCAGAGACCAGGGCTGGGAGTGTGCAGTCACGTTGGTCCAGCTGGATGGAGGCTGGGCTGGAGGCTGGGCTGGGGGCTGGGCTGGGGGCTGGGCTGGGGGCTGGGCAGGCCTGGCCCAGGCTCAGATATCCATAAGACAGTGGTGGCCACAGAGAAAACAGGAGTGTAAAAATGTCCCCAAAGCAGTCAAGCGGTCGAGGGATGGTGGCGGGAGGATCCCCAGCCCAAGAGGGAAAGAAGGAAGAAGGCTGGGAGGGGCTGCTGGCCAACGGGGCGAAATGTACTCCAGTCAGGTGCTCTGGTGAGGTCAACGGGCTGGCCGTGGTTGCACAGGAGTCAGCCCTGTGCCTGGACGCTACCTGAGTGACCTCACCGAGAGCTCAGACACCATCACCCCGTTCTGTGACTCAGAGCTGCCTGGCCTGTGGGGCATGGTACCGCCACTTGCTTCCTTCCTGCGGCAGTGCAGCAGCCTCTGTGGGTGGGGGAGGTCTCCAGGGAGGGCCCCTCCTGTAGTGTCCAGGTCTGCTTGGGCCAGGACGCGCCTTGTGCCCTCCCTCTTCCCCTTGCCTTTCGGGGGCAGGGTCCTGGAGAGGATCCTTGAGGGGCCGAGGTCTTGGGGTGGAGCCATCCTGGAGAGGGCACAACTGGGGCGTGCCCTGGGTGGGGTGGTGAGAACCCCCAGGGGGTGAGGGGACAGGATGGAGCCCGCTGTCCCCTGAGCTCACCCAGCATTTCCCACGGTCCCTCTGTGGGATCCCGGGACTGCACTATCTGGTTTACAGAGAGAAAACTGAGGTGTATGAAGGTCAACAGGCTTGTGTCCAGGGTTACCCAGAAAGTTGTCATGATTCGTAACAGCTACCTTTGAACCCCAAGGTGAACTGGGTCTTCCTGAGACAGCTTCAGGCTGGGGGCCCAGGATACCTGAGGAAAGAGACAGCTTTAGGCTGAAACAATAGAATCTAACCCTCCCATGCCCAGAAGGCTGGCGGTCTGGAGCAGGACCACGCTCCGTGCTGGGTCAAGGGTCACTTCTGAGCCCGGGGAGGTGGCTGGAGAGGTGATATTTTGAGGGCGGGCTGTTTGTAATCTCAGCATTGTCCTCTCAGACCCTGGCTGAGGACAGGCTCAGCGTCCTATGACGGGGGGCAGGGGCGGGGGGGGGCAGAGAGTAGAGCTCAGTCTGGAAGGGGTCTGCAGCGAGGCAATGGGGCAGCATGTCTGGAGACAAGTCGTCCTGTTTCGTTAAGAGAATGGAGAAGGGTGCTCCCGCCTGTGAGACAGAGGCCGGCTGAGAGGAAAGTTCGGCTCACCTAGCAGGACTGAGCTGCGCTGAGAGAGAAATGGAGTCACATGGGGCAGGGGAGCGATGGAGGGTGGGGGGTCAGCGCTGGGAGGTCCAAAAATGATCCCCCTCAGGGCTTGGGGTGGGATAGACCAGGATGGACTGAGACAGAGGGGCAGAAAGCCTGGGAGGAGTTTGGGAGGCGATCCAGGTAAGAGAAGAGGATCCTGAGGAAGGATTCCGGTGACAGGTGGGTGTGGGGATTGAGAGGCAGGAGCACCCTGGAACCATCCTGGTGAGCAGGCATTGGCATCCAGAGAGCCCAAGGCAACCCTGAGCTGGTGGCTGCTGCCTACAGGTGGGTGGGGAGGGGTGGGAGGGGCTGACTTGCTCCTGTCCCAGAGATCTGACAATGCTCCCTCCATCCCAGCCCTGATGGAGCACAGTCCTCCGAGACCACCACCTCATCTTCAGAACTGCAGTGTTGGCTCCAGGGCACAGACGCCGGGAGAACTCTCCCGGGCCCCCACGGCACACGGGACAGACATTAAGAAGAAACAGAGGCAACAGCATAGCTTTATTCGGTGCTTAGGGACTGAGGGTGGGGAGCCGGGGCCAGGTGTCCGGGACACGAGGAGATCGGGGCGCCTGGGGCCGGTCTCTCGGAGGAGCCGCGAGCTCAGACCGTCAGATTTTGCCAGCGAAGGTCCCCGACTTGATCTGCTCCGTCCAGCGCTCCACCTGGAGTAGGGCGGGAGGGAGGTGGGGACGCAGGCTCAGCTCGGCTGGACGCCCACCGTCACTCGGGCCCGCCTGATCAGCGCACGCCCCGCGCCCTGCTCACCCAGCTGATGGGGCACAGCGAGTGGTACACGTGGAAGAAATACTCGCAGGGTTGAGCGCTCTTCCCGCGGCGGTTCATCTTCTTCATGCAGCGGTGGTAGTCTGCGAGCGAGACCCGGCGGTGGTCGCCGCCGCACCTCACGCCCCGTCCCCGGCCGGGATCCGCCCCTCTCGACCGCACCAGCTTCTTTTCACTCCAGGGCGAGCCTGGCTTCTTTGCGGTCGGTCCCTACCCGCTCTACCGCAGGCCCTGCCCGCCCTGGTCCGCCCCACCCACTCCAGACCAGGCCCCGCCCCCTGCCGGCCGCACCCGGGCTCTCCTTTCCCCGCCCCTACACTACTCGGTCCAGAGCCTTCAGAGGAGGCCCCGCCTCTCTAAGATCCGGTCCCACCTCTTCCCTGCCAGACCCCTGCTCTCCCTCGTCTAGCCCCACCTCTCCAGAGTAGGCCCCGCCCACTAACGACCCAGCCTCACCCCTCCTTGATAGGTCCCACTCCCTTCCTGGCCAAGTCCCAACTCCCTCTCTACCTCACCCCTCCACAACCTCGGTCCCGCCCACCCGAGGCCAGTCCCCGCCTTTCCCTCTATCGCCCCTCCCCTCCACGAATAGACCCCCGCCCCTCCGCGCAAGGCCCCGCCCCTTCTACTGCGGCTCGCCCCGCCTCCCACCCCAACGGTCTCTGCTTCCAAGACGGGCCTGGGGCCCCTCTGGAGTTGGGGTGCACCCCCTTCTGCCCCTCGTCTCGCCCCGCTCCCCCTCCCCTGCCCCTGAAAGCTCACCCAGGAAGTTCTGGTAGCAGTTGCGGGTTTGGTTCTGGTTGGGGAAGCGCGGGTCGAAAGGTGGCGTGGGCCATGGCCCCTTGGAGGGCTTCTTGTCCAACATGCACTGAGTCAGCAGCTCCTGCGGGCAGGAGGGTCTCCGTGCCTGATCCCGACCCCGAAACCCAGCCCCAATCCCACCCTTTCTGTCCTCACTAGGCTTAAGTCGGCGCGTCCCTGAGCTTGCGGCTCTGTCCGGGGTGCCCGTCGTTTCTGAGTCTCAAGGGTCGCAACGGAGGAAAACCACGACCCCTCGGCCTTATTGGCTGGGACTCTGGAAAGCCCAGCCAATGAGAGCCGCTGCGCTGCAGACAACAGTCTGGGACTCCCGGCGCGGTCGGGGTGGACCCCTTCCCCGCCCCTCCCCCCTCCAGCCCCACGCCCCATCCCCGGGTCCCTGTGCGCGCACACAGGCACCCAGTCTCGACTTTTGCCGAGTCTCAGATTCAGGCTTTTAATCTCTGCAAAGCTGGGCACCCTGCATGTTCTCCCCAGGCCCACCCTCCCACTCCCCAATATATAAATGAATAGATAGCTCTGGTCTCTACCGGAGAGGGAGCTCCCCCGACCCCCGCCCGGCCTGTTCAGCACCCTGCTTCCTACAGTGGAGGGGCACGGCGCCTGGAGCCTGCGGGGAAGAGCAAAGAGCACGGGTGGGGTTCCAGCGCCTGGACTCAGTGCCAGGTGTGAGGCGGGTCTGAGGGCGTCAGGGGCTACCGGGCCGCCCGCGCTGGACTCCTCTTGTACACTTTAGCTAGCGACTGCGGTTCAGTCCCCGCATCTTGCTACTGAAGCCTCTGGGAACGGTACTTGCTGGAGAGAGAGAAGTGCGCGCTCAGTAAACACCTGTTGAACCGACTCCTTCCTGCTCCAGGAAGCGGCAAGCCCACCGCCTCTAGTCCTCCTCCGCACTCCCGTGTCCCTCCCAGGTTTCTCGCCCTCCTGCTCCGCAAATATGAAGCCTGGCTCTGCATTCTTCGCCCCAACATCCAAATGCACGAATATCTCTTCCTCTTAAAAAACTCCTATTTTGACCATGTCCCATACCAGCAGCCTCTCCCCTTCCAGCAAACTACTTGGACAGAGCAAGTCTTGGATTACCCTCCTCATGTACCTGTTTGTTGGATAATACACATCACGTAAAATTTGCCATTGTGACCATTCTAAAGTGGCATTGCATTCACAACGTCCTGCAACCACCACCTCTATCTAGTTCCAGAGCATTTTTGTTACCCCCAAATAAAATCCCATATCGGTGAAGCAGTCCCTGCCCATATCCCCATCCCTCCCAGCCTTTGGTAACCACGAACCTCCTTTCTGTCTATGGGTTTCCTGTTCTGGACATTTTACACATGTGGGGTCATGCACTATATAGCCAGCATGTTTGCCTGGCTCCTTTCATGGAGTATCATGTTTTAAAGGGTTTTCAGCATGAGGAGTCCCTGCTTTCTGTGCTCTCTAAGCCTGCCCCATGCAGGTCTTCCTCCTCACCACGTGTCACCTTGTTGATAACCCCAGAGGTCCTTTCTCCCCAAGTACCTGGGCCAAGGCGTGAAGATACTCAGTTTTTTCTTTGTCTTCTCCACCTTGTTCGGCAAGTCCCTCTTATTCTCAATTTCCACGAGCTTGGGCACAAGAACTTCCAAAGATGACCCCGTAGTGGCCAGGGGACACTGGCCCGGCATCCCCACGGTCTCCTGAGATTCTCTGTTGGGCTTTTGGGACACCCTGGCCTCCATCGTTGGGATGGAATTCAGCAAGATGGAGGGGTGGACGTCCTCCCACCTCGCTGCAGGCAGAGGAATGGGGGCCTGGGAGACTCTCTTTGTCTTCGGGCTGCTGGGGCCACGCTTAGAGCGGGGGGGCACTTTGAAGGACCGCCTCTGGTCTGAGAGCAGCTTCTCCGCTTCCCTGTCCACCACCCGTGTGCCCTTCAACACAGTAGCCTGGCCGGGGTTGAGGGGCTCCGGGCCCACCGTGGACCTGGCAGACACCTGGGGGATCAAAAGCCAGGAGGGCAAACCGACCAGTTCTGGTCTCAAGGGCATCTTCTCGGAGTTGGCCAGGATCACCATCTTGGCAAAGGTGAGCTCCTTCACAGAGAAGGGCCTTCTGCGCTCCTGTGGGGCTCCCTTCATGGCCAGCTCCTGGGTCTTAGCCCACGTCTGCTGCTGCCCCCTTGCGCTGGGCTTGAAGCCAGGCAAGTCTGGGGATTTCCCCTCCATCCGCCCGTGGACCTCATCCTCCACCTTGCCCTCGCCCTTCAAGCCATCCAGGGTGATCTCTTGGGCTTTGCTGATCACGAGCCCCTTGGTCTCCTTCTGGGTGGTGCGGAAGGGCAGCTCCAGGGACATTTTCTGGGCCCATATCTCTGCGACCTGTGTCTCCTGAGTGCCCACCAGCACCAACGGCTCCGTCTTCCCTTCCATCTGGCTTCTCTCGAGCGAGTTCTCAACGCGTCTTCCCCTCAGCGATGAGCCCACATTGCCCGGGTCCAGCGTCATCCGGTACCAGGCGGGTGGAGTCAGAGCCTTTGGGGATGGGCTAGATGGGAACAGAAATGGCTGTTTGGGAACAAGACAGGGCATGGCTCTTTGGGGAATCCCTGATACAACTGGGGTCTTCCAAGACAGGGAAGGTATGGCTGGGGCCTTCTGGGGAACAGGAGCTGGAACTGGGGTCTTCTGGGGAGCAGAAGGTCCAGCTGGGGACTTCTGAGATGAAGCAGGCACAGCTGAGACTTTCTGGGCCTGGTCAAGGATGAATGGATCCTTCCAAGAACTGGGAGGGACAGAAGGGGTTTTCTGGGACAGAGGTGGAGGCCTGGCCTTCTTGTGCCTGGGGACAGAGGAGTACGGGGCAGGCAGGTAGAAGCTGGGACAGGAGGAGTCCTGGCCAAGGGAGTTGGAGGACAAGGTGCTGGAATCCAGGTCCGACAGGTCTTCCATGTTCTGTCGCATATCCACGTGATCATAGGAGACCAGCAATGAAGTATCAGGGCTGTTCTCTGAGATACAATGTGAAGGGGTCTTCACTAAACTGCCAAGGACCACTGCCCCGTCAGATTCTGAACGACCCTGGAGGAAGTGGAGGAAGATGAGGGACAGTGGAGGAAGATGAAGGGAAGAATGGTCAGGGCCTGGGGGATGCCTCTCAGACACAGACCAGTCCCCCAGCCCCTCCTGTCTCAGACCCAGGAGCTGGCCTCAGACCCCAGTGTACAGCCTGCCTTGGAAGAGGCCAGCTTGTGGTTGACGGTTCTGGACACGATGCTGAAGATGGTCCGGATGGTGATGCTGGGCTTCCCTGGGCAGCAAGAAAGCAGCCTGAGCATGAAGCGGAGGGGCCGGGGCTGTGGGGCTCGTTCACAGAAGCAGAGGGAGGGTGTGCTCACCAGAAACCTGGATTTTGGTCTGAGAGCCGTGAAGGCTGTGCTCTGGGTGGGACCTGCAGGCACAGTATGGTGGGACTTGGCTGGCATCCCCATTCTTCTCCCAACCCCACCAGGGACATGGTCCCAAGCCTACTTTTTCTCTGTGGCTTTCTTCCTGGTGCCAGGCTGCTCCAGCTGCGACCAGATGAGAGGCGCAGAGTCACCCACGGCCTGGGACTTCAGTTTGCGCTTGGGGGTCTAGCAGAAGGACGAGGAAGGCAGGGCCATCAGGAGGCACAGCCCCTTGGCCCTGGGCCCTCACCCAGGGGCCTGCCGGGGTCTGCTCACCTTGGCCTTCCTCCGTTTCTGAGATGTCAGCATCTTGTAAGAAAAGCTGGGTTTAACAATCATGGCTGAAAAGAGAGGGGAAGACCTGAGTCAGGGCCCCTGATTCTGGGAAGGACAACAGGAGAGAAGACTGATGGGGGGCTCCTCCAGGAGGCAGACAGAAGACTTAAGGACTCCAGTGCTGGAGGCCTCACCCATGTGTAGCAGAGGAGAAACTGAGGTGTAGTGAACCTGATAGGTGCCAGAGCCTGCTCACCTGACCGTCTGCAGTGGGACTGGCCCTGTGGATGGAGAAGGGACAGTCAGGAGGGGCAACCTCTTCCTGGCTACCACATCTCCATGAGTACCCAGCCTAAGACTCCAGGACCCAGCCCCTCCTCCCTCAGACCCAGGTGTGCAGTCCCCAGCCCCTCCTCCCTCAGACCCAGGGGTCCAGACCCCAGCCTCTCCTCCCTCAGACCAAGGAGTCCTGGCCCCCAGCCCCGTTCCTGGGGACCCTGGACTTCAGGCTCTTGGTCCTGGATCCCTTTTGAATCTGTAACCATCGCTGCCCACTGGGGTCTGTGTGAGCATGCCCCCACCTGGAGGGTCCAGGTAGAGGCAGGAGGTGCCACTTGGGCCAGGTCCGAGAGGGGTGTTTTCAAGGTCCTGGGGGCCCAGAAGGTGGCCGGCTCTTGGAGCAGGTGGATGAGCCGGATCCAGCGGTCAAACAGAAATGCCACCTCGCTGTCGGGGGCATTCAGCTCCAGGTAGTAGTAGCGGCCTGTGATCAAGCAAAGCTTCAGACGCCAGGCAGACAGGTTGTGGACGTAGAGGTGGACCAGGTCCAGTGGGATCATCCTGGTGGAGGCAGGAGACAGAGGAGGTAGAGCAGGAGATTGGCGTGGGGGTAGCAGGAGATGGAGGGGTGCAGGCACCTGGTGAGGACGAGGTTGGAGCAGTCCCTGGCCTCGGAGGGCCGAGCAATGAGCAGGAGGTCGGGCAGCACTGGGCCGGGCAGGGAGGCGGCCACACCCATGGTCAGGTGGTTGCTCTTTTGGTGCACGTACACGGGGGCCCCTCGGCTGGTCACCTGGGTTGGCCAGGGAGAAGGGCTGGAACCACTCCTTCCTGTAATGCTTCGAGGCATCCCTAGACCAAGCCCTCACCCCCTGAGTCCCCAGTGGCCCCAACCCCCCAGCCCAAGGGGTCTCACTCTGCCCCTCTCTGCCCCAGGGTGCAGGGAGCTGGAAACCTGGACAAAGTTACTCTCGAACATGGGCAGCGGGCAGAGGGGCAGGAACTCGCCCTTCTGGAGGGTCTTCTGCAGCTGGCCCAGAATCGGGACCCACTGCGGGGGGCCTGGCAGTGGGTCCAGGTGCCTGATATTCCAAAGCCTGTTCATGGTGGCTACATAAAGGGGGGGGGTCACCCAGGGCACGGAGTCAGGGACCTGGCACCTTCCAGCCCACTGGCCCTGTCTGCAAGCTCAGCTTCCCCAGGGCTTTGCCATGGCCCTGCCAGGGGCGGTCTCCCTGGCCTGGGGGAGGAGCCTTCCGTGGAGGGGCTTTGTGACCTCATCAGATACACGTGGAACTTTTCCTAGGAACTCTCCAAGGGCCACGGGCTCCTTTCTTCTCTGGGGATGTGGCCTGGAGCCCTGAGGAGTGGGGGCAGGGGGTGTGAACCAGAAGGTGCCCGCCCCAGACTCAAACTGGTGACCAGACAGGGCTCCCTGGGAAGGTCCGTGTGAGATGTTGCAAATGAATGCTTAAACAAAGGGTTTCTTTTTTTTTTTTTTAAGATTTTATTTATTTAGAGAGAGGGGAAGGGAGGGAGAAAGAGAGGGAGAGAAACATCAGTGTGTGGTTGCCTCTTGAGCGCCCCCTACTGCGGTCATGGCCCACAACCCAGGCATATGCCCTGACTGGGAATCGAACTGGCGACTCTTTGGTTCACAGGCTGGCACTCAATTCACTGACCCACACCACCTGGATCGGTTTTCTGACTCTTAAGAGAGAGTTCCAAATACAGCCACCACCCAAGACTGATCCTTCCTTACACCTGAGGAAGAACAATACCCCCACGGAGCCTCAGTTTCCTCATATCAAATGCGTTTGTGTCCGTGGTTGCAGCTGCTGTCTGTTGAGTTAGAAAGAAAGGAACACACTCTTGGCAATGAGCCAGACTTGTGGCAGAATCACAGCTGTCCCTCCCGAGCTGTGTGACCTTGAGCACCAGGCATCCCCCCAGCCTCAGTTTCCCTCATTTGTAAAATGGGGTGTAGTAAGGATCCAGGGGATCGTGTAACTAAAACCCTACAACTTCAGGTGCAGTCTAGAACAGGTTCTCAATGAACAGCCCTTCTTGTCCCATTCTGAGAGCTTTTTTGGGGGGTGGGTGGGGGGGGTGGGAAGGGACTGGTATTCGGTCATTTTAAATATAGTGTTTATTATTTTTTAACAACGTGTCATGCAAAATACATGGTCACTGTAGAAATTCTGGAGATTACAAGCACGAATAATAAGTCACCCACAATACTACCCCACACCTTCTACCCGAGGCAGTCGTTGTCAACATTTTGGTATAGTTCCTCCTAGGATTTTTTTTTAAAAAGACATATATACAGAGAAACACAAAACAGGGATCGTGCCATAGTTTGCAGCCTGCTCTTCCTGCGTCCGAAGCAGCCTCTGCAGCTCCCTCCCAGCTGCCTTCGGTCCCAGGATGCGCTCTGACTTACGAGCCCTTGCCAGGGTTGGACATCTACGTTGTTTCCGACTCGCTGGTGTGAACTCTGCCGCCGGGAACAAGCTTCCCCTTCCAGCTTTGCCCTGAATGAGCCCTGTCGGTCCCTGGGTGACCTTCCGGAGCTTTCCATTCAATATTGATTGAATGCTTACAAAATGCTGGGCACCAGGTGAGGCCCAGACCCTGCCCCTCAGGGTTCAGGGGCCCTGAGACCCTGGTGGCCTCCCCTCCACGGTCTTGGTCCCTTGGGGTCCCTCCCTCTTCCTTGCCCAGGGGCCCTGACGTCCAGCCCCACACCCTGAAACCCCCCCCCATAGAAATAGCCTCTGAGTGGATGTGTATAACAAATTTAATTCCTCCTTCTCCATCTCACAAAAGGTTTCTCGCATTTTTGTACAAAAACCCATGCCTCCTTCCCTCTCCCTCCCCACCCCAACACAAAAAGTAATAGTTTAATAAATAATATGTGCTCCTGCTTAGGCCCAGAGGAGTGGGGTCCACGGAAACACTGTGGCCAGACTTCTCAGAGAGCCAAGAATCCGGGACCCCAGCCTCCTCCTGCTGGGGCCCCTGAGTCCACGTGCCTCCCACCCACCTCCTGAAATAAATAAGTATAAATAAGGCACAGGTGTCCCTGCCCAGGTCTCTTAGGGGGACTATCTCTAACTAGGGGGAGATAATAGGGAGGGGGGTCCTTTGGCGGCCACACCCCCAGTCCCAAAATAAATAAATAAATAAGGTCTGGAGGTGAAGGACGCGGGCCGCTCCGGGTGGCGGGTCACAGCCGAGTCTTGAGCAGCAGCAAGCCTCGCACCGCCCAGTCCAGCGTCAGGTGCAGCCCTCCGAGGATGGCGTGGGCCGCCCTGATGCCTCCCCAGGCTGAGGCCGGCGGGGCCAGCGGGGGCGCTGGCGGATCTGGGGGTGCCTGGGGTAGGGCCAGGCGAGACATCTGTCGGGAGAGGACAGAGAGTTAGCAACAGGTCAGGGGTGCAGGGGTGTGCGGGAGGGTCCGGGAAGGGGTGTTTGGAGCCTCTGCTTGATCAGGTTGGGTGGGACAGGGTGGGGGGGGGGTGTCGTCCAGGCTGCAAATCTCCAGAGTGTCTCAGGCCTACAGGGTGGGTGCCTGGGTAGGGAGTTCAGAAAATGGAGGCTGTGCCCAAATGAGGAGGGTTTCCAGGGCCATGGCCTGGGGGTCGAGGGGGAGGTCTGTAGGGTCAGAGCTGGGACTCTGGTGCTGAGTGAGGGCTGGCCGCTGTGGACACATGCCTGGGGCAAGGCCCGGATCTTGGGGCTGTGGCCTGAGATCTCAAGAACTCAACAGGTGAGGCCTGGCTTCTCAAGTGTGGGGTCTCAGAACTGGGAGCTGGAATTTGAGGTCCAGGGTCTTGGGGGGGTCAGGCCCAGGGGTCTTAGGGTCTTAGGTCTGTGACTTTGAAACTTGGGAGCTTGGGGCCTCATGGGCTCACAAGCAGCAAGTGAAGTCTGTGGGAGGCATGGCTTATCATTTCAGACCTCGGAGTCCAGATGCTTGAGCTCCGGGATTTGCTTGAGGCAGGGCCTCTACTGTGTCATGTTAGGATCTGGAAATCTCAGGGTCTGGAGGTTCAGAGTTTCTGGGGCTTGAGTTCTGGAATGCGCTGTCTTGGGGCCAGGGTCTCCGCATCACGGTGGAGGGTTTAGACTGCTGAGTCTTAGGGCTTCAGATTAGCGGGAGTTTTGGGGTCATGAGATTGTGGGGTCTCTGAGTTTTTGAGATGAGATTAAGAGAGTTTTCAGGCAGGATTTTGAAGTCCGAGGCCTCAGGACCACAGGATCCTGAGGACACAGGGCAGGGGGCTCTGAGCAGGGGTGTCATACCAGGAGCTGCAGCCGGCGCAGCAGCCGGTCCAGCCGGGCCTGCAGGGCCCCCAGCTCTGGCTCCAGGGTCCGCAGGGACGGGCCTCCTGCCCTTCGCAGCCACTGCACGTGCCGCAGGTAGGAGAACAGGTCTGCCCGAAGTCGAGTCAACACGCCCGGGAGCTGGGGGACGACAGGGCGTGGGGCTTGTCAGCAGCACCTGGCACGTGTCCCTGCTGTCCCCCAACACCCCCAGACCCCCTCCAAGGCTCAGCTCCCATCTTCACCCCATCCCTCCTCCCTGCTCTCACCTGCAGGGCTCCCAGCGCCCCTGCACTCATGGCCAGAGTGGGCAGGGAGTCCAGGTTGTGGTCTCCGTCGGCTGGAAATTTCTCTCTCTGGGGAGAAAAACGATGAGGGGGACCCTGCCCAGCTCTGGGGGTCCCTTCATCCCCCCAACTGCAGGCCTCAAACTCCTTATCCCCGCTCCCCGCCCCATCCCTGCCACCGTGGAAGCCCAGATACCGCCCGAGTCTCAGTCTCCGTCCAGGTCCCCCGCCCATCCTCTCCAGTCTCTCCTACCAGCTGGGCGGCCAGCTGCCGAGTGTCCGCGAGGAGGGAGCGCGTCAGGAGTACGGCGCTGTCCAGCTCAGCCCGAGGGTCTGGGGAAGCCCTCGGGGGTCCAGGAGGTGGCCCTGGGGCAGCAGCTCTCTCTGGCCACAGGCTCAGCGCGACCAGGACCAGGCAGCAAACACCTGAGGGCGGGAGGAGGCAGGAGGCTCAGGCGGGACGTCTGGTCCGAGAGAAGAGGGCTGGGGGTCTCGCGTCCCAGGGTGGAGTGCCCAGAGCTGGTTGCCGGCCCGGGCGGGCTTCCCTCTCCCTCTCCAGCTCTGGCTGCCCCGCCCGTCGGAGCAGACGCGGCCCCGGGCGGGTAGACGGGCCGGGCGTCTCCCGTCCGCCCCCGGACGCCGGAATCTGGGCCCCGGGGCGGGGCGTGAGGGGGAGGCACAGGCCAGAACCTGCCCCCTCCCGGGGCCCCGGGAACCCCGGGCCGGACTAAGAGCAGGGGAGGGAACTCCGGCCTGAGACCCGGAGGCCCTAGACCCTCCTCGGAGACGCTCCCGAGGCGGGCCGTGCTGCTCCCGCCGCGGTGCGGGACGCCCCGGCACACCTGGGCCAGAGCGCGGGACGCTGCGGCGCAGCGCAGGGGCTCTGGCCGCTGCCTCCCCGGCTGCCCATCCCCCCCGGGCCCCGCCCTCCGCCTCCCACAGCCAATCAGCGCCCCCCGGGCTGCCCCGCTCCCGCCGCACACCCCCAGCCCGCCCCCCGGGCTGCTCCCGCCGCTCTCAGTCCGTCGGTCCGTCGGCACCCGTCTGTCCTACCCGTTTCTGTCTGCACCCCTGTGTCTCCGTCTCTCCTCCTGCTCCTGGCTCTCACCTCCTTGGGCCCTCTGCCTCAGTTTCCCCCGTGCAGCCTCTGTTGGGGTCCCTGGGTGTGTGCGTCTCTGGTTCCCGCTGCCTCCTTAGGCGTCCTGGGCCCTCTGGGGTCACCTCGCTGCGTTTGCCTCTCTGTCTCTGTGCGTCCCCATTTCTCGAGGCCCCCCGAGTCTCTGTCCCTTCGTCGTTCCCTTCGCCCGTCCCGCTCCAGGTTGCCGGCTTTCCCAGACTCTGCCCGCCTCTCCGCGTCTGCCTCCCCATCGCTCCCTCTCGCTCCTGTCTCGGAGTCCCATTCCGCTGTCTGTCTGTCTGTCTGCCTGCTCCCCACCCTCCCCGCCAAAGGTCCCACCCTCCTCCCTCCCTGTTCCCCCCCACCCCATGAACTTGAACCAACTTACTGTTCATGTCCCCACAGGGTAGGGTTCCCCGGGGCAGGGGCAGGGAGCTGGGGGCCTTTAACCCTTCCCTGTCCGCTGCTGGGGAAGCCCCAGGGGTCAGCTGGGCCTCGGCCTGGGGAGGGGAGGCATGTGCTTGAGCAGCCAGGGCCTCGGCAGTGAGGGAGTGCGTTCGCCTGGGGGGTTATATAGGGGGCCGGGGCGGGCGGGCGGGGGGCAGGCGGCAGGGGAGGGCGGCCTGACACATCCTGACTCACCCTCCCTGCCTCCCTTTTCCATTCAGACGGAGCCGGCTGCCTCGCAGGGCTCACGCCGCCTCGCTCGGAGGAGGGCACGGAACGAAAAGTTGGAAAAGTTGAAAGGGAAAGGGGGGGGTGGTCGGAGAGGGGCTGGTGAGGTCATTGGCGTCCCCTCCCTCCACCTCCTCGGCCCGGCCGCCGCCGCTGGGGCAGACACACGCGGCTCATGGGCTGGGGCCCGGCTGCGGGTGGGGGTCCTGCTGGACCAGGACAGGCAGAGGGCTGGGGGGCTGAGGGGGAGGGGGTGATGGTCGAGCAACGGGGCGGGCCTGGGGAAATGGAGGCTCTGCGTGGGGGGAGCCACTCCTGGGGACAGAGAGAGGGAGAGAGGACTGGAGAAACTGAGGCCCGGCCAGGACGCAAGAGACACACAGACAGATGGGGTCACTGGGGCCCAGAAGCAGAGTCTGCATGCGGTGACAGGGAGAGAGAGAGACCCACAGAGAGACAGAGACAGCTCGGAGACTCTCCGCAGGAGCAGAGAGGACGGGGGGGGGGCTCCAGAGGAGAGGTTGGGGGTAGCCATCAGAGAGAGGGAGAGAGGAAGGTGGCACCGTGAGAGATTTGGAGAGACCCACAGTGACCCCCTGAGGAAGAGGGACAGTGGCATCTCAGAGAGAGAGGAGCCCAGGGCCCAGAAGACACTCACAGGGAAAAACGGAGACACCAACTCAGAGTAGCAAAGAGAAAGAGTCCCCAGGTCACAGAAAAGAGTCAGGGTCGGGAGTCAGCAACGGGGACAGAGCAAGGGGAGAGCCTTTCTCCAGGTGACAGGTGGGGACAGGAAGGCGAGAGAGAACCAGAGACAGAGGCGACAGGGGACTGAGTGAGAGAGATGTTGAGACACCCAGTAGATGTGGGGCCTCAGGCCCTGAGGCTTCACCCGCTGTGGCCCCAGTTTCCATGTGAAATTGGGGATAGCTGAGTACCCCTCCTCAACCCTCAAATGCCTTGGTGGGGACAGAGTGAGCTCATTCAAGTAGAGAAAGCACCTGGTCAGTCAGCTCTCAATAAATGCGAACCATTGCTGTGTCTGTTGGTTTTTATTAACACGTTCAGGGAGTCGAAGAGAGAGAAAGATGTAGCCCTTGGGGGACGTGATGTGGCCACTGACAAACGTGCGGAGAGCAGCCCTGCGGAGGGGACACTGCATAGAGACGGGGACCGGAAAGGCCTGGGGCTGGAGAGGGAGACGGATTCAGGGGCCAGAGATGCTGAGGCAGGCACGCAGGCGGTGAGCGCCCACAGGTGTATGGGGCAGAGGTGGCTGCCAGTGGGGTTCCAGGCAGAGCCGGTGAGGGGCTGACACAGAACCCAGGTCCCCAGGAGCATCCCACCCTCCCCCGGCCCCCTCGGGGTGGCAGAGAGAGACTCGATGGAAGTGAGAAGACAAAAGGTGACGAGCCCTTCCAGAGGTCTCCCTGCAGACCCCCCCTCCTGGCCCCCAGTCTGTGCTGAGCAGGCAGGGGGGCTCTGGGGATGAATGGCAGCTGGAGTCATCCCCCACCACTGGGGGGGCAACTGCTGAGGTCCCCAGGGAGGTGAGGTCACAGCCCCCCCATGGTGGGACATGACCTCATCGCCTCAGGTAAGCACGCACGCACCCTCTCTCTCTCTCTCTCTCTCTCTCTCTCTCTCTCTCTCTCTCTCTCTCTCTCGGTCATGGCCACCCCTTGCACGGCCCCCCAGGGGCCCACCCCAGCCCCTGCTCCCGCTGGGACCCGGGCTTCTGACCACTGGGTCTCCACCCCTCAGGGGGCCTGCTTCCGGCTGAGTCAGTGTGGGGGGCCCAAGGCTGCGTCAGTGAGGGGAGAACTGACGTAGCCCCCCCCAGACCGGCGGGGGCCAGCCAAGGTGACTCAGGCCACCAGCTTGGGGGATGGACTGGCCTCAGGGAATGGGGCCTGGGGCAAACGTGAAAGCAAAGATGGGGATCTGGTCAGAGCAGCCCCTCACACTTACAGGAAACCTGGGGTGCCAGCCGTGGTCCGCAGAATCGACCCCCGGAGTCCAGGGGCCCAGCCCCTCCCCCCTCAGACCCAGGTGTCAGGAGTCCAGGCCTGAAATCCTACTGTCTAGAAAGGTGGACACAAATGTGTCGCCATAATGCAATTTTGGAAATGCTCCCTCGGGGGAGGTCAGCCACCTGGGGCTGGGTCAGTGGTTCCCGGCTGGGGCCAGTTTCCACATCTGCCTGACCCTCACCTCCTGGCTGTGGCATCCTCTTCCCCCAGGTGCCCCAGGAGGCTGAGGGAGACTCGGTGGATGCAGGGAGGGAAGGGGATATTGTTCCGGATCTGTAGGTCTTTCTCGGGGATGGGGACACTCGGGCTGCTTCTGTGGAAAGGAGGGCAAGGAGAGAGGCAGAACTGGGGAATCCCAAACAGTGAGAGAGGATGCCAAACGGAAACAGAGACAGAGCACAGTGACCCAGGGTGAGAAAAAGGCAGAGATGCCAAAACAGGAAAACCCAGGGATGCAGAGACGAGCTCGGAGGCTGAGACACAGCACTTGGGGAAACAGGGGCCTGGGGCTCTGAGGGGTGGTCTTGGATGACCTGGCGGGAAGATGCCACAGGGACAGGAGGAGGGAGCCCAGGGTCCTCGCTCATGTGCTGGCCCCCAGGCGAGGCGGGGCTGGCTGGTGTGAGGTCAGCAGGTCCCAGGCTCTGTGTGTGTGTCCGTCTGTCTGTCCCTGGGGGGTCCTGTCTGGCCTCTGGGGGGTGACGGGGCAGGCGAGCCGCAGAGGCAGCCCAAACCTGTCATTAGTGGTGAGGGCCGTGACGGTGGGGCACCCCCCCCAGTCCCAAGCCACGGTCCAGGGCCAGGCAGCCCCGCCCCCACCCCCTCCTTGATCCCTGAGGAATCCCGGGAATTGGAAGTGGGTCCAGATGATGTTGACACAGGAAACGGTCAGCAGCTGCCCGGCCTCAGCCCTACAACCCCACTGACCCCCACCCCCGGCCCCCTGCCGAGCCCCCTCCGACCTGTGTCATCTCTGACGGAGGTAGCCCAGGGCCCACTCAGCTCCCACCAGGATGTTTACAGATGACAGAATGCAGTCAGCCCCATGGGGCTTCCCGAGAATTGGGGTCTGGATTCCTGAACAGTCGCCCGCAGAGCCCCTCCCTGGCCCCCTCCTCTCTCAGGCCCAGGAGTCCTGACCCCCCACTCTCTCTAAACCAGGTGTCCAGGCCCCCCAGGTCCCTTCTCCCTGGGATGCAGGAACATGGACACAAAGACTTGCTGCCCCAGGAGGGCTCAGCACCCTCCTCCCTGTGCTGCAGATGTGAGTGGGGGTTCACTCAGGAAGAACTGGGTACTGGGTGCCCCCTCCTCGTCACTGAAGGACAGACGCCAAGCCAGGAGTTTGAGGACCTTAATGGGACCCCTTTCCCCATTGGCTGGTGGGGAGACAGGCCTAGGTGGGCAAAAGTTCTCCCTGCCCATGAGACCCCCTCACCGCTGGGCCCTCAGATCTACCGGACAGGCGACAGGCATGGATCAAACCACTCTGGTTACATTGTCTCCATCAGGGTGCCTGGACCACCCTGAGGCCAGGGGACTTCTGAGAAGTGCCCGACCCCTACTGTCTTCCTGCCCTCCTAGGCCCCTGGCTGCCAGGGGGTTCTCCTGAGCAATGGGGCCCAGGGAGGCCTTCTGAGCCTCAGGCCCTCTTGCCCTTGCCGACTAGGGGAAAGACCCTCAGCAGTGAGGCCTGCCAGGTAGAGCTGCTTGCAGGCCTTGGGTCACCGCTAACAGAGGGGTTCCCTGGCAAGGACTCGGGTGCCCGCCCCTCTGGTGGGTAAGGAGGGGAGGCCTGGGACGCTGAGGCTCTTCTAGCCAGGCCCCCCCACCCTACCTCCAAAGCCCCTTCCACCTGGTTGCTAAGAAAGCAACTCCCTAGCAACCGGGTGTGACCAGCCTAGTGTGACACCCCCTTCCTTCTTTCTCGTTGCTAAGGGGGCGGGGCCCCCTGATTGCTGGGGGATGGCCCTCAAGGTCTGTCATCACAGAGGCCCCAGGGGTCTGCAGAGGTGACATGGTGGGCTGTGGGATCCCAGCTTTGAGCCTCTTCCTGCTGATGCAGGGCTCAGTAGGTGAGGGGCCCCGGAGAGAGGGTCTGAGAGCTGAACAGGGGGCTTTCTTACCCCCCTGACAGCACCTGACACCATCTATTTTCCTTCACAGATGGGAATGGCATCCAGGGGTTCTTCTATCCGTGGAGTGAGCAGTCAATGAATCCCGGGTCCCCAGGGCCCAGACTAGACTCTTGGGTCCAAAGGGAGGGGGGTGTTG
>PVIA01005293.1:0-118359 GCA_004024845.1 Tonatia bakeri
TAGTGTCTCTATTGTATATCTCCTTATCCTTTCTTTCCTCCTCTCTTTCTTACCTCACTTTGGTCCCACTCTTGTTTTCTAACTCAAAAGGGCTCTCGACTGAACAGATAAAGTTATGAAATCAACTGACAGACAGCACATGGACTTTGGAGGCAACTCCAAGGCAACATGATCAATGTGGGGTGAACAAGAGGTCATTTGTGGAGCTCTATATGGAAGAAATTTATTTAATTAGTACTGAAAAGACATTAAAACATGTGGATGCTGACTCTCTATCAGCATGTGTCTGAGACTCTGAGAACATATCTGTGACCAAGACAGAGGAGAACCCAGACACCATGGAGCTTCTGTTCTCATGGGAGAGACAGATAGCAAACAAGCCAGGAGAATATGTAATACATTCTAGAAACTAATAATTTCCATTAAAAATATGGCTTGAAATAATGAGATGGAATTACCTGAGGTGAGGTATAGAATACTTTGAACCAAGACACCAGGGAGGCCTTTCTAAGGAGGTGGCATTTGAGCTGAGACAGAAAGCTTTCTACCAATGACTATCATTAGTAATTAAAAACAGCCTGTATGTTATTTATATTCCTGAGAAACACTGTAATCTGATCACCTTCTAGACAAGGAAACAAATTCTTTTATCATACAAATAAACACAAATATTCCCTGTGGCTAATGGGGACAGTATGTTTGTTGAGGTAAAAACTGGCTGATATAACAGATAAATCACAAGATTTCAGTGGTTTGAAGCAATAAAGGTTTATTTCCTGTTCACCTTAGTCTAATCCAATGCTAGAGGCAACTGGAATCAAGGTAGCCCAAGGTCACTTGGGGCACAGTCATTCATCGGGCAGAAGAGGAAGAGAAAGCATGGAGGATCACATGGAAGATATTTTAAGGACCAGATGTTTCATCACATGTACCAGCTGGAACTCTGTTATATGGTCTTACCTAATGGCAAAAAAGACAGGAGAACTGGTCCACCTGTGTGCCTGGTGATCACTTAATGAGCAGTGACTGCCTCACCTCTGCCAGACTGAGGCAAAGGGTCACTAGACTGTAGACGCGAAAGCTGACTAAGCCGAGAGTCCAGTGAACACACAATATGTTTTATTCACTCTAAGATATGATGAGCAAGTGAATTTTTCAAATAATAGCCAATGTAGACATAACGATAGTATAATAATGATATGATAATGCTTTAATGACCAGTAACTCATTGGACTTGCCTAAACTTGCACCTTTGCTACACGGACAGAGCAAGAGCATTATTTCTCTTTTAGAAAATGGGGAACTGAGAGCCAAACCACGTTTTAGAGCTGAAAGAATCTAACATATTATTTAATCTAAATCCACCATTTTGAGGAAAGAATAAACAAATGGAACTACATCAACTTAAAAAGCTTCTGCATGGCTAAAGAAAACAACAACAAAATGAAAAAGGAACCAAACATATAGAAAAAATATTTGCCAATGATACCTCGGACAAGGGTTTGATCTCCAAAATATATAGAGCTCATATGACTCCACATCAGGAAGACAAACAATCCAATTTAAAAAATGGGCAAAGAACCTGAACAGACAATCTTCCAAGAAGGATACACAAAGGGCCTGTAGACACATTAGAGGATGCTCAGCATCACTAGCCATCAGACAGATGCAAATTAAAACCACAATGAGGTACCATTTCACACCAGTCAGAATGACCATCATAAACAAATCAACAAACAACAAGTGTTGGAGAGGTTGTGGAGAAAAGGGAACCCTAGTGCACTGTTGGTGGGAATGCAGACTGGTGTAGCCACTGTAGAAAAAAGCATGGAATTTCCTCAAAAAAACTAATAAAAAATGGAACTGCCTTTTGACTTGGCATTTCCACTGCTGAAATTATACCTTAAGAATCATGAAACACCAATTCAAAAGAACCTATTCACCCCTGTGTCCATAGCAGCATTATTTACAGTAGCCAAGTGCTAGAAACAGCTTAAGTGCCCATCGGTAAATGAATGGATCAAAACACTGTGGTTCATTTACACAATGGAATTCTATGCAGCAGAAAGAAAGAAGCACCTCCAACCCTTTGCAACAGCATGGATGCAACTGGAAAGCATTATTCTAAGTGAAATAAGCCAGGCAGTGAAAGAAAAATACCATATGATCTCACCTATAAGTGAACCTAATCAACAAAACAAACAAGTGAATGATATAGAACCAGAGACATGGAAATAAAAAACAAACTGACAGTGACCAGAGTATGGGGGGAGGAGGGTAACAGGGGAAAGAAGGGGGAAGTCAAGGAACATGTGTAAAGCACCCATGGACAAAGACAATGGGGAAGGGAGGACTGAATATGGGAGGTGAAGGTGGGTAGGATGGGGGAGAGTGGTGGGGGCAAAATCGGGACAACTGTAACTGAACAACAAAAAATAAAATAAAATTTAAAAAATAAAAGAAAATAAACCCACCATTTTTTTAGTTGAGAAAATTATCATCTAAATGAGTGGTGCTGTTTGCTCCATGGATATAGAATTAGCCATTGGCCAAACTGGGGCTTTAATATGGGTCTTATTTATAAATCAATGATCTACCTTAGTTTCTTTTCCCTTTATAAGGGAGGGTTTTGATGTTTAAAGTGACTATTAGTCACAGGGTGGCAGGGGTATGCAAAAGATTCAGATTTCATACTTACCTGGCAGGGGAGATACCATGATCATGAAGATTCAGATTTCTGGGCCCCACACCCAAGAAACTTTGAATCCATAAGTCTGGCACAAGGGCCCCAATCATCAAGTAGTCTGAGGAGCCACCCTTTCGTCACGGGCTTTCCTAGGACAGCTTATCCCAAAATTAAAATCACCTTTGAAAAGGAAGAGATTTCAGACCCTAATAAAATTCAGGAAAATATGATGGGGCAGCTGATCTCAATTGGGAGAACTGTGTGATGTCCCAAGTTGCCTACTTTGAAGGGGACTGAGGCATCATTGTCCTATGTACCATATTTCTTGTATCTTCTTCAATAAATATCTATATTTTTCATATTGCGTGGCTGTATACTTTTTGAACAGACCTCATATGCATTACAAAGCTGGGTATGTTGTTAATACATTTACTAAAACTACTGAAAGCTAATTTTACAGCATAATAAAATGCAGAAGTCTAGGTTTAACAATAATAACCCAAGAATAAAAGTGTAATAACAAAATGAAGAAAGAGAAAATAGAAAAAAAGAAGTCAAATATGCTAATATCTAAGGCAGAAGTCAAAAGACCTAGCTACATTTTTGTTACATTGACCAGTGTAACAATTTTTTTTTATTTAGAGTTTACTATTTGAAATGTTTTTAAACTTCAGGTTATGGCCAATTCGTGGCTTAAAATACCTGAGTAGATTGCACACTAGCAGTTTTCACAGGATAAAATAGAATACAATATTATTCAGCTTTAAACATTAAGGAAATCCTGCCACTTGTAACAACATGGAAGAAGCTGGAAGATGCTGTGCTTGGTGAGTCACCCCCAGAAGGACAGATACTGCGGGACTGCACTTAGGAGAGGCATCGAAACAGCCAGACTCAGAGAAGCAGAGAAGGCAAGAGTGGCCCTGGGTGTGGGGTGTGGGGAGCTGTGCCTCAACGGGTATGAAATTGCAGTCACGCAATGTGCACGGGTTCGAGAGATCTGCCGTACAATGTGGTGCCCACAGTTAACACACGGTGTTGTGCGCTTTCAAATTTAAGAGGCTGGACCTCCCATTGTGTCCTTACCACAAAACAATGAAGAAAACAAAGGGAAACACTGGGAGATGTTGGATATATCTATTACCTTGATTATGGTGATGATATCAGAGGTTTTCTGTATGTCTAAACCAAATAAAATTACATGTATTAAATACATTCTTTCTATCAATTATGCCTCTGTAAAGTCATTTAAAACAAAATGTTTGAGCACACATGTAATAAATAATAAGAGTAAATTCATTTTCTTGAACACTTTCTGTTAAGTACATACACACACACACATACCACATACATACACACACGAGATCACCATGTGAAATCCTGTAGTATCATAACAGAAAATGTAAATATAACTTCTCTGGAGGTAATTAAGGAAAAAAGAGGAAATCTCCTTTGCAGCCTCCCACTTCTTTACTTAATGGATAATATTCAGGTTCCCCAGAGTTCATGGTGAGTCCTCTTTCTTTTTTCTTTTCCTCATTCTGTGCTTTCTTCCTCGGCATCCTTGTAGTTCCAGTTGCCTTTGAGTCATGGTTGGGGACAATGCCCGGACTCTCTCACCCAGCTATAGTCCCACAGATATCCGACTGGATATTTCACTTGCTTCTCAAGCAGACAAGACTGAACTTATCTCCTCTCACAAGTTTGGTCGTCCTCCAACGCTCCTTCCATTGACCACCTACTTACCCAAAATGAAACTGGGAATCATACTGCCGTCCCTCCTACCCTGTGTGAGGTTGAGTGTCCTAAAAGCAGAACCTGAGACAAGGCTTCTTTTGCAGGAGTTTTGCTGAGAGAATATATTCCAGAGAAGAGGACTGAGGCGGCAGATGGGGCAAAGAAAGGAGATGAGTGAGCACATGGTTCAGCTGGAGACCAGCCTCACCTGGTTCCACAGGGAGCCCAGAGAACGGGGCAATGCTAGCACCACCTCGAGGGTGGGAGGCCAGACTTCTGTATCCTCACGTCAGTCAGTCACTGGGTACAAGCTGCCAGTGGGGAGACAGTGGCATAATCTCCTGCGTGAGATAGCTCCTGTTCAGACAAAGCCAATGTCTCAGAGAAGTGGCCACTGTGAGGAGTTAACAGCCAACACTCACAGCAGCTGGAGGATGGATGCACCTGCCAGGTAAACGGGATCTGGGCCAAGTACCAACAGCAGACATAATGCTTCCCCTAGGCAATTAATCTTTAAAGACCATTGATTTATCTCCTAAATATGGCTTGAATCTGTCTGTTTCTCTCCATTCCAATATTCTGAGAAGAGCTCTGTCCACACCTCTGCTCTTTGACTTGGTCTGGTGACTCCACTAGGAACGCTTTTCTCCACGTGTGAGTACTTAATGTATCTTCCAAGTCCAAGTTGAAATGTCAGTTTCTTTTTGTAGTTTCTGCTGATACATCTCTCATTCTCCTACAGAAATAGTCACTCATTTGTGTTCCCATTATACTTTATACGTTCATCAATTACAGGACTTAGACACCAACGACATGGTGGTACATTATCTCCTTAGAGCAGGGATTCATCTGCAGTAAAAACACAGGTCTTGACACACAGTAGGTGCTCAATAAGTAGCTGTATATATCCCTATCATGTATGTAATAAGTGATAGGTGGCAAAGCTGACCTGGAGGCATTTCTTGATTGAAATCCTGAATGGGGTAGAGAAGAAATCTAGATGCCAACAAACCACTTCTTCCTATACTCTCTCAAAACGTACAACCATCCATCTCCCAACAGCACATCCATCGGTTAAATTCAAGACTAACTGGTCTATTCTCTAACTATTCCATCTCTGACAGATCAATTTATTCTCAGACCTCTTAGAAAATTTCACAGTGTCGCCATCCTCTTTTCAGATAGGCCAATGCACTACAGTCTTACAGTAAATTCTAATTATTTCACGTGTGACTCCTTGAAAGCTAGGACCTTATCTCAGTGACAGACATGGAGGACTCAAGGAACGTCCAGAATTGATTATGGCAGCACATACTTGGCTGTGGAGGCAGTGGCATCTTGAAAGAAGCAGTCCAAGCCGAGGACAGTTTACATGCAAGGTAGCTTATCAGCATCAGTTACTACCTCCCGGCCCGTGACATTTCTGCACTCGACATACCTGCCTGTGAGCTCCTTAAGCCACATGATCCAGGAGAGCAGGGGCACCTGATTTCCTTGTTGGATAACATAGCTGCCAACTGCAGGAAGGAAGTACCACTATGGCCCCATGACCCTTGTTCAAAGTGAGGACACAGGGAAGTCTTTCCGCAGTTAAAGAGAGATTGAGAAAAGAGATAATCCCATAAACTTGGAAATAGCACTGCACCCTGGGATCCGAATTGATTTTTTCTCTCTCTCGTCTGACTAGGCTGCAGGGCCGGGATCAATAAGACATGAGTCCTCTATTAAAGACAACAGGAAACATATTTTCAAGGTGGGCTGGGAGAGTGGAAACCTGGTGCTTGCAGGATGCAGAGGCCTCCAGAGTCCACTGCATGCAGATAAGGAGAGCAGGTCCTTTCTGGTGTCTCCCCCACACCCCGCCATGGTTCTCACCACCCACCGCTCATAGAGATTAGACATTTACCCGGTGGTGTAATGGCTAAACCTGACCTGGCCTGTTAAAAAAATAAAAAGAGGCTGCGTCAGGGTAGTGTTGTTGTTTTGTTCTGTTTTGTTTGATTTTTCAGCATCCATGTACTTATGAGTTTTGGCTTCCTTGTCTGTAAAGTGACGATAATACCCAATTCTAGAAAATAAGTGCATAGTAAGATTTATGAGCAGAGTTGTGTTGAATAAATGCCAGCAGATCTCTTTCTCTCTCTTGCTGTCATCAGGAGCTTAGCTCTGGTTTATGTGTGATTGCATGGGACCCTCTGCTTCCTTCTTTCTGAACTCAGCCTAGATCTGGATTGCTTCAGTCTATCTGGGCTTTGCCTTCTATGGAATCATGTAGCCTCTGGAGTTACAAATATCACTCAACATGTGAGGGCACACCTTTGTTTATTGTACTCTTGTTGCTTTATGTATGTAACCTGGACCTTCCCAGGTGCCAGGAGCACCCTCCGTTGGCAGATGTGGCCCACTAGGAACACAAGCTCTATGAGAATACGGACCAGGTTCGTCCGGTACACCCAGCTGCAAGCTCTGTGTCCAAGATATATTCCTGGAGTGAATGAATAGAAAAGGAACTTGGCTCTCTTTTGAGCTTCAAGTGTGGAGAATATTGTTGAAATAACAGAATTTGGGAATATTCAATAGCCTTCACAGAACCATTATATGTAAAATGAGTTTTCTTGTATAAAAAAATAAACTTCATATCCATGATCACTAGCTTCATTCTGGGTGCTTTGGAAACTTTAACTTTCATATACATGTAAAGTACCATGGCTCTTCCCAATTATCCATATTTTCAATAGTCATGCATTGATTTCCATCCAATTTTGATGTAAATAAGCACGACCACAGGAAAGAACCACTGAACTGAGAGGAGACGAGAGTGGGGACCCATCTTGGTTCCTCCCCATCCATATGACTGTAGCCCATCACTTCCCCTCTGGGTCTGTTTTCCTTATCTGGAAAGCCGCTGGTATCTAATAACTGTTTGATAGCTAATGTCCACTTTGGGGAGCTAAATTCAGCTTCTAAGAATAGCTCACACTGAAACTTTTGTAAATTTCCATTCCTCTTATTTAGATGTTATATACAAGAGTGATGTTTTAATTGTCAGGAGAATTTTAATTGTCACCCGATGACAATAAGATCAGGATGTAAAAAGCATTACATTGGGTTTTTTGTCACTTTAAAAAATTTTATTGAATTTATTGAGATGATATTGGTTAACAAAATTACATAAGTTTCCGTGTACAGTTCTATAATACATCATCTGCATATTATATTGTGTGTTCACTACCCCAAGTCAAGTCTCCCTCCATCACCACTTATCCCCTCTTTACCCTCTACTACTTCCCCTACTCTTTCTCCCCCTCTGGTAATCACCACACTGTTATCTGTGTCTATGAGGTTTGTTTGTTTGTTTTTCATAATCCCCCCACCTTTTTCACCCAGCCTCCTTACACCATCCACTCTGACAGCCGTTCTCTGTCTGTTCTCTGTCTCTATGAATCTATTTTCTATTTTGTTAGTTTATTTTGCTCATTAGATGACACATATAAGTGAGATCATATGGTACTTGTCTTTCTCTGACTGGCTTAATTCACTTAGCATAAAAATCTCCAGATCCATCCATGCTGTCACAAAAGGTAAGATTTCCTTCTTGTTATGGCTGAATAGTATTCCGTGTGTAAATAGACCAAAGCTTTTTATCCATTCATCCACTGGTGGACACTTGAGCTGCTTCCAAATCTTGGCTATTGTAAACAACACAGCAATGAACACGGGGGTATATATATTCTTTCAAATCACTGTTTTGGGTTTATTCAAATATATTACCAGAAGTGCAATTGCTGGGTCACAAAAAAAGTTCCATTTTTAATTTTTCGAGGTAACTTCATTCAACTTTCCACAGTTGCTGCACCAGTCTGCATTCCCACCAGTAGTGCACTAGGGTTCCCTTTCCTTCACACTTTGGTCTGCTTACCGGCACTTGCGGTTTGTTGATTTATTGATGACAGCCATTCTGACAGGTGTGAGATAATATCTCACTGTGGTTTTCATTTGTATTTCTCTGATGATTTGTGATGTTAAGCATCTTTTTATATGTCTATCAGCCATCTGTATGTCCTCTTCTGAGAAATGTCTGTTCAGATCTTCTGCACATTTTTTAATTGGATTTTTTTTGTGTGTTGAGTTGTATAAATTCTTTATAAATTTTGGGTATTAACTCCTTATCAGATGCATCATTGGCAAATATGTTCTCCCACTCAGGGGGTTGTCCTTTCATTTTGTTGATGGGTTCCTATGCTGTGCAAAAACTTTTTAGTTTGATGTGGTACCACTTGTTAACTTTTTGTTTTCTTTCCCTTGCCTGAGGAAACATCAAAAACTATATTGCTACAGGAAATGTCTGAGATTTTACTGCCTATGTTGGATTTTTATGGTTTTGAGTCTTCATTTAAGCCTTTAACACATTTGGAGTTTATTCTTGTGTATGGTGTAAAAAGGGAGTCTAATTTCATTTCTTTGCAATTTTCACAGCACCATTTATTAAAGAAACAATCTTTACCCTGATGTATGTATGTTCTTACCTCCTTTGTCGAATATTAATTGCCCATAAAAGAGGTGGGTTTATTGCCGGACTCTCTATTCTGTTTCATTGATCTGCTTGTCTGTTTTTATGCCAATGCCATGCTGTTTTGATTACCATGGCCTTGTAGTAGAGTTTGATATCAGGTAGCATGAGTCCTCTAACTTTGTTCTTCTTTCTCAAAATTACTGTGGCTATTTGGGGTCTTCTGTGGCTCCATATAAATTTTTGGGTTATTTGTTTTAGTTTTGTGAAACTTGGAACTTCTTTCAAGACAGCATTGATATCTTGAAAGAAATTGCATTGAATACAGATTGCTTTGGGTAGAATGGACATTTTAATAGTGTTAATTCCTTCTACCCATGAACACAGTATACCCTTCACTTATTTGTATCTTCTTCAATGTCTTTCTTCAGTGTCTCATAATTTTCCAAGTACAGATTTTTCACATCCTTGGGTAAATTTATTTCAAGGTATTTTTTTATGTAATTGTAAATGGGAATGTTTTCTTAGTTTCCCTCTCTAATAGTTCACTATTGGTGTATAAAAATGCAACTGACTCCTGGATATTTATTTTGTGTCCTGTTACTTTACTGAATTCATTTATCAGTTATAGTAGTTTTTTGGCGGAGTCCTTAGAGTTCTCTATATATCACATCCTCTGCTAAAGCATGAGTGACATTCTGAACATCAAGTCATACCAAAATCACTGGATTTGCAAAATACATCCCATTAAGTTCTACTGCAGTTATGATCTCAAATCTCAACATGTTTCATTTCTACATCACAAAAAGTTACGGTACTCCTGGGAACCATAGAGACTTCTAGAGCAACCCCTTCATTTTTTAGATAGGACACAGCTGGCCAGAGGTGAAAATGACTGGTCCAATGTCACAACATGGGTTATAAAGCCAGAACTTGGACCCGTCTCCTTAATAACAAGACAGTTCTCTCTCTGTACATCACACCACACCACTTTTTATATAAATGCAATTGCTTATCTAAGAATATACCATACAAGTCTGTGCCCAGTATGAGCCTATAAAAAGTTTATCACTGACTAAGAAATACATAATGGTATGTATTTCTTTTTGTTTTTTTTTTTTCATTTAAAAGTAGCTATGCTCATTTAAAAGCTTTGTGGAAAGGAAAGCAAAAATAGAATTACAATATATATATTATATATAAATATGTAAAAATAAAAAATATATAAATCATCTATTTTTTCCAGCTTGATTATCATTAGTAAGTTGAATGATCCCTCCCATCTTTTTTAGTATTCATATTTATACACTATCAGATGCATACTAGATGTATAATTGTACACTTTGCTGTTACCATTTAAATGGTCATGAATTTGCCATGTTTTTATGTTCTAGTCTTCATAAATGCCATGTAATTGCTACATAACATTCTGTTAATTGGATTAACCAGTTTCTAAAAACATTCTTTACTTGTTGAGTGTTTAAGTTGTTTACAGTTTTAAAATATATATAAATAATCCTGTAGTGAGTTTTTGTTTCTGGGTTTTTTTTATGCTTTAGGGTATTTCTTCAGCATACGTGGTAAGGAGTGAAGCTGTTTGTGTAAAGGGTGCCAATGAGCATTATAAGGCACCTGATAGATTCGGTTAAATTGCTTTACAAGATGGTTTGTGCTGAGTCCACTGCCACATACAGTGCATTAGAGCAACACTCTCTATTTTAAAAAGACACTGCATATATCCAACATAGAACAAAGAACCTTATGTATATAATGGAAACACACACAGTCTTTTCTAGTGGAGAGTGGAAAAATTCAAGACTCAGGAAACAATGGCTGATGACGCATTTCTAGGACCATGGAGTGGAATGGAAAAGCAACAAAGCAGAGAAATATTTCACAAGCACAATTTGAAAGCCTTCTCATATATTGCTTTCTCTATAGCTAGAAATATATAAAGTTATTGAACTTTGCTAAAGATTTTTTTCCTTCTCAGCCACAAAACCAATAGGTTGAAGAGGCACTCAGATAAAACATCGGTAGAAAAAGCAGTAGTAATTTGTCAGGCAGAACGCAGCTTGAGGGGTGGAGAAGCTCTGTTTGCAGCCGTATGTGCTGACCAATCGGGGCAAATTTCTGACCCCTTGCTCCCTCTGCCTTGCCCCACTTTGTGCAGGGACAGCTCTGCAGGAAATGGTGGGAAACCTCAGTAAGGCTGCCCCTGGTGCCCTTCTACCACCACCTGAGCTGTTCCTCTACCTTTCCCAGAGCTCTGCACTCTCCTTGACCTCCACAGTTGTCTGGAATGATTGGCAGTACTGAGTCCCAGGAAGAGGCACTGAAGAATTAGCCCAGCCTCCCCCGACATGGGACATGGACTCCCCCACAAGCCTGTACCAGAGTCCACACAAGAAGACAAGAAGGGTCACACAATGTCACAATCCACCCTAGGTCCCTAGTTGAGACTCAGCCCAATTTTATATACCTGCTGGAAGAGGAGAGGGGGACAGAGAGTGCTTCTACTTCCGTGTACATGAATTGAAAATAGGAGTATAGATACTTACACAAATCATACCATGGACATACAAATTTCTAATTGGTCCCTGTTGCTATTGTGTATGTTATGTAGATATAACATATTCATGCAGCTTACATATAACATGTATGTTTATTTCTTTATTATATGACATTTCTAGTTGCGAGTTGGTAGAAGGCATTGTTACTTTCAACTGATAAGAAATGTAGGGATGTCAGGATAATTTACATATTTGACTATTATCATCATGAAATTCCAACAACGTATTAGTACATACTTGGCCTAGTAATAATATATTTTTATCTGTGGATGCACAAGGTAAAAGAATTGGCATCTCAAGTCTAAGTTAAGGTTCAACCCAGAGAAGCTGAGCCAGGTGCCAGAGGCTAAGGAAAGCCCATGGGGAGCGATCCGTGCTCTTTTGAGACTGTGCACTAAAGGAGTACAGAATCTAACTTTGACGCTGACCTTTGGTCATATAGAATCATCTCTCTCTCTCTCTCTCTCAGGATGAGATACAAGCTCCCAAAGGAACAGAACACCCTTCTTCCCAAGCTATCTCCAATATCTTTCTCACTCCTGGGTGCCAAGGCTGACCTGTAACCCAGCTCAATGTGCTGCAAGTTCTAGTGAGCAGTCCCTCCTCTGCTACTACTCAGAGCAGGCAGGAGAACTTGTTAATGAATGGTGTCCCGAGCCTGACACAAGAACAGAGGCACCTGGGCATGGTTATCTGGGGGCATCAGATGCTGATGACCAGCTTCTGACTTCTCCCAAGAGGTCATTTACCATAGCCCACATGCCTGAGAAATTTCCTGAGCAGCCCTCTTGGCAACCCTAGTTCTTGAACTTGGAGACTCCCCATGTCGCCACGTGGCATCGGGTCTTCAGCTCCGCCTGGGCTCTAATTGGCTCTGGCTTCTACTTACTTCTGTGTTCTCTGCTAGCAGCTGAGCTGCATTCACAAGAGAGAGAACATATTCCTAATTTTTGAAAACATTAAAGGAAAGAGGAAATCAAAGGGCTCACATCTGAGCTACTGCTCAGGGGCAAGTACTCCACTGATCTGTCTAACGGGAGAGGGAAAACCAGAGTTGTGCTGTGGGGAGAGGGCTCTGGGGAGAGAAGCTCCACACATCCCGCCACCGAAACCTTCCCTCAAAAGGAGGGAGACTCAGAAAAGACCGAAGCACAACAACTTGTCGATTACAAAGCATTTCTTTGTATACCAGTTCACACCATAATCACAGCCGTGCAAGGTATTTTGCCATCCTTGATTTATTAGATGAGTAAACTGAGATACAGGGAGATTGCGTAAAGTTCTAAGGTGCCCCATAGGTCACTGGTCCCAAAGCTCATGCTCTTTTCCTGGGCGTACAAGTCGTGATGACGAAAGGGACTTGCCTGAGGTCACCAGGCAGGCACCTCTATGTCTAGAGCCTTCCCTCCTTGGCCACAACTTGTGCCAAAAAGAACCACAGACATTGTTCTTCCCAATCATCATTCCCCATTCCAATAACTGAAATAGCCTCCAATGTTCTCACAGCTCTACTCCAGCAGAAGCCCAGGCCTAGTTTAGCAAAAGCCATCTTCACATCTAATCCAGCCATGGCTTTGTCAAAGAGATTAAACCCAGAAAATGCACCAGGCACTCAAGTCCCAATGTTTCTTTCCCTTGCTTTTACCACATGATTTTCAATTCTTGCTTGTGATGGTCTACAAAGAACTCAAGCTCTCCCGAGTTGGAGACACTACCTTGCTTTCCCCAGCTTCCCAAAGATCACACTTCCTTTTTTTTAAGATTCATTTGTTTACTTTTAGAGAGGGGGGAAGGGAGGGAGAAAGAGGGAGAGAAACATTGATGTGCGGTTGCCTCTTACATGCCCCCAACAGGGGGCCCAGCCTGTAGCCCTGGAATATGCCCTGACTAGAAATCGAACCGGCAAGCCATTGGTTCACAGGCCAGCACTCAATCCACTGAGCCACACTAGGTAGGGCAAGACCACACTTCTTGGAATTTAGCACTGTATCTGGTGGCCCTAGTCCTGGCCTTTGGGGCTCCCAAAAGCTAACTTTCCTTCTGGCCCAAAGATATGTCTTATTACCACATGCTTTGCTGCATCCCCATTCAGATCAAACATCTCCCCACAGGAATCATCTTTACTCAGGGCTACAGCCAAGCTCTCATTCTCTCACTCACCTCTGGGTCTGCACACACTGACACAGGATGAGAAGTTCAAGGAGAGTGTCTCCAGTCATGAGTTCTAATCACCTGAAGGGAAACGTAGGTGTTCTCCACTACCATCATGACCCATTGCCCGTGGGTCTTGATGACTGGAGGTTTCACTCTGGACAGAACATGCATGGGTGAGCTCCAATACATGGACACAAACACATGGCTCAACAGAGAATTGGTGGTGGACTGTTGGTAGCCCAGAGCACTGAACTCATCTTGTACCTGACATGAATGAGGGTCACCCAAGATCAGCACCAGTCTGGTAACGCAGTCCCTTCTGACACTCTGAAAGAAATACTACACCAGCCAAGAGGAGCGATGAATGAACTAGACTTCCCTCCTGAAACTGGGGTTCAGTAACAAGGCCCTGAGACAATTGCAAATGTACATCTGGTCAACCCAAGACAGTTTGGGGAGGCAAATGTTAAATGCAGAAAGCCCTGCTCATACAGCACTGCCTTCACACCCAGGTAAGTGGGACTTGTGTGTGAGTGTACACACGTGTGTGCCCACAGACCTTCCTGTCTGGGGAGAAGTGTGGAGAATTAGAGTGCTACAAAGGGTATGGCTAAGCAACAGGGCCACGTAGGGCCACATTCTGGGATCCGTGTCCTCTGCTTGGGCTGCACTGCCATACCTGTCTTATCCCAGCCATGAGAGGGGAACCTGGAGAATGTCAAGGAGACCCTCCCAGGTGTGGAACCCTCTGAGGCACAGGTCTTGGGCACCAGCCTGGCTTACCCAGGTCTGAGGGCAGTGCTGCCTGAACAGGGCTTTCTGCATTTAACTTTTGCCTGTCCAAACTGTGCCTTTGGAGTATCACCTGGTATCACCTAGTAAGCCTGCTGCTAGCCCTAAAGTAGACATTGAATATAGATTTTTCAAATTGGATAGAATCCTGAGTCTTAACAAATATTGTAAAAGGCAATAAAATCCAAATCAAGCCGCCATAACCACAGCAGGCCCTGATCCAGATCTCATTAACACTCTTTCTACTAATCCTCCAGAATTAGCAAATGCAGCTCTATCCTGCTATGAAATACTTCCCCCTCCAGGGCTCAAGTAAGGCTCCGCAAGAAGATCCAAGGAAGTTTCGTTAAACGTATCTTTGAATCCAAGCTCTGGGTAGCACCTCTAATAAGCCCTTTTAGGCTTAATAGGGCTTTCCAACGATTTCCCATTCCACGTACCCCTATATGCCTCACCAGTTACTTCTTATAATTCCCACTAGAAGATAATCAGGCTATCACATTCAAAGTCACTTAAGCCTGAATAGGCTTTCCCAGTGCCCTGTGAGTACTTAAAATTTCCTGCTGTGCCCGTGCCTCTCACAGAGCTCACTGCTCCAGCATTGGTTGGCAAAGATTCAAATGCAAAGAGGCTCATGCTCTCCTTAAGGAGAATCTTCTAAAGAAAATCTAATGCAGCCTCCACGGGGCATTTAACCACCCATCATCAACCTGGTGACCAGACTCGCCCCCTCAGTGGCCAGCTCTACCCCTGCATCACCCTACATGTAGGACTCCTGAAGAGCGTTTTACGAGCAGGAAGAACCTGTCCCCTAGCTTACTTCACCCTAGGCAAACTGTAGATCCATATTCCTGAGATTGTCCTTTGTAGCCAAAGAAATTAACCTCAAGTGTAGCTCTCCTAGGAGGCCTGAAACTGACCTCATTTGGGGGAACATTCTAGAACATCAGCTCGCTTATAGCCGTGTTTCTCACCTAGACACAAGGTGTCTGAAGTTGTCTGACTGCAGGGAGTGCTGGAGAGAAAGGTTGTTGCAGGAGAGAGGGGCTTTGTAAGGAGGGGGAGAGAGATACTCAGTTCAGTTGTGTGTGCAATTGGCCTGAAGCGCCTACAGACAGGTGGGACCTTCCTAGGCAGCAGCTCCATGGCTGGAAAATGTGGTGGGAGCCTATGTGTCTGCCACCCACTCTTGCTTCAAGCCCTCCCTGGTCTCAGATGCTGTCTCGGTCTTGGTTCTGACAGCCAGCCCTGCACTGTCTCTGTGTTCCCTTGCTGTCCCTGAACTAAGTTTGGGGAGGGGAGTGTATACCCAGAACATGGTATGTTAGATTCTAGGGCCATTGTAATCACATACCACAAGCTGGGTGGATTACAACAACAAACATTTATCCTCTGACAGTTCTGAAGCCTGAAAGTCCAAGGTCAGGGTGTCAGCAGAGTTGGTTCTTTCTGGAGGCTCTGAGGAAAAACTACCCCATGTGGTCCATGTGCATCACTCCAATCTCTGCCTCTGTTGTCAGTGGCCTTCTTCCCTTGGTCCCCCCTGGGTCTCTGCATCTGAATGTTTCTCTGCTTCCTCTTATAAAGACACCTGTTGTTGGATTTAGGGCTCACTCTAACCTAGTAGAATCTAATTTTACTAATCACATCTGCAAAATTCCCTTACCAAATAAGGTCACACATTCTATGGTTCAGATGGACATGAACGGGGGGACAGGGGAGCGGCGCAGTGCTACAATTTAACCCACTGCACCTGGTCTTGGCCTAAACCTCCATGAGTCTCTCAGCTCCTGGTCAGTGCTGGCTGAGCCAATGTAGCCCTCACCACGCAACTGGGACTCTGCCCACTGTCTCCCTAGGCTCACCAGTGAACGAGGAACAAATGCACTGGCTCCAGGTTGCTCTGTGCCCTTCTCAGAAGTGATTCTGACCTTCTCTGCAGACCATGGCATGAATCATAGCTGCTCAACCCCTGGAGCACATGGAATTCTGCCATGCAGCTCATAGTGGGCACGTACTGAATAAGTAAATAGAGCATATAGGTAAATGGCAGCCTGTTCTAATCTGACCCGGATAAAATAAGGATGTGGGTAAAGTCTATTCTCAGGATCCCTGTACCCAGAAGCCTGAGGCCTCATTCCACCCCAGGTTCCCAGAGCCTCCACCCCCATTCAGAAAATGCTCCGTCCCCACACCTCGTTTGACACCCTGGTCTCCCCTTTCCAAATGTCCCTTGGGTCACAAAAAGGGAATGAAAGCCATTTGATATATTACTTCATACTAAACTAGTCAAAGCTATCAATGGAATTTCTATTTTAACAGACACTTTTGATACCATAGCCAAAGTAGGCAAGTAATCTGGGCATTTGGCCCAGGCCGAAGGCTCTGGGCAATGATCTGAGTCAGGAGTAGCCCTTGAATTCCACTCTGGCCTGACACTGTGTCTGCCCCTGTGCGAGGCCAGTTCTGGGTCCAGCCCCCGACGCCAGGCATGGCCCACCTGCCTTCTTCTTCACTCCCCTCCCCTGCCTGCTTCCCCACTTGCTCAAGTGATCTGTGCCTAGTTCTCTCTCCTTCAGGTTACCTTATGCCAACGTTTCCATCTTCCATTTCCTTCCTAGCCCTCGCCCTTCCACAACATTCCTTTTTAAAAAATGTCCCTTAGGAAGAATTTTTATAATTCTAATCATCTGAGACAAAGTCAACATGTTCAGTATATCTGGCCTTTACCATCACTTGGGAGACAAGGTCACTGTTTTTATTTTCTCCCCAAAGACTTAATGATGTGTGGCTTCCAGTTTTTATTCCCTGTCCAGTCGATTCCATTTCAAGGATTAATTTTTAGCAGCCCCTTGGGGGAAGGTCAGTACATCAGTAAGGACACTCTCAGAAAGGCATTGTCATGGCCCAAGGGGAGGGGAAGGACCCGGGACCTAGCATGAACCAGCGGCTGACAAGCCTAAAGGTCTGTGTGCTCGCAGCCCTGATGAAAATGGAGGTGTTCCTTCTGAGCCACATCCCGGAGCCCTTCCCAGTCCAGGCCCAACACATGCACACCATGGGCCCTCCAGGTAAGGTTTGCACCAGCCTCCCACATGCAGAGAGTGTGAAGGGTCAACGACTGCACAGATTCCACAGCTGTGTCCATTGGTCAGCCTCTGACAGGTGACTGAGGGGTGGCTTTGTCATCACCAGATGTGCCTGGTTGGTGCACAACTCTGCACAGACCTATATACAACCAGGTTCGGGGCTATGTCATTACTAGTGGCTGAGTCTTTTTTTTCCTCTCTTGGTTTTATTGCAGTTATAGTTCACATTGCCCCCTTCTCATCGGGCAACCATCAGAAATGTTCTTTGTACCCCCAAGTTTGTTTTTATTTTATACATTGACTTTGGTTTTTTAGATTCCACATGTAAGTGAAATCAAATGGTATTTGTCTTTCTCCACCTGACTTATTTCACTGAGCACAATACCTTCCAGGTCCAATCAGTCTGTCACACATGGTAAGGTTTCATTCTTTTTCATGGCCGGGTAGCGTTCCATTGTATACATGTGCCACACCTTACCTACTCCTCTATCAGTGGGCACTTGGGCTGTTTCCAAATCTTGACTATTATAAATAATGTTGCAATGAACACAAGGGAGCATATACCCTTTCAAGTTAGTATTTTGGGTTTCTTCGAATATATACCCAGAAGTCAAATTGCTGAGTCATAAGGCAGTGCCATTTTTAATTTTCTGAGGCCCTTCCACACTGTTTTTTTCCACAGTGGCTGCACCTGCATCCCTACCAGCAGTGCATGAGGGTTTCCTTTTCTGCACATCCTGCTATTGGCTGGGTCTTTAATCACACTAGCTGGATCTGGCTTTAAAGAGAGGTTCAGGATATCGCCTGCTTCTGTATTTTCAGGAGAGCCAAGCAGCCGTTGCCCATTCACACTGCCTGCCATTTGATCTAGAATTCTGCCATTAGAAACCTGTCATGCTCATCACAGAGGACTTGTTAGTGCAGACATACCAGTAGGTAGAATGACCACAAAATTTATCCTCCAAACTAGGATCCTTTGAAGAGAAAAAAAAAAAAAGAAGACACCACTACTTATTACATCAGAACAGCAAGCATAAACCAGAACTGTGCCATGCAAACCAGGATGTTGGCTGCATTGAGATATCCTCTCAGCACACCTGGTCCATTGAGGCATCCAGGTGCATCTGCCCCAGTCAGGTGAAGTAGAAAGTGGGGAAGAAGCCTGGCTACCTGGACTGGGTACCAGAGCCCCAGACCACTGGTACATCCCCTTGCATTAGGAGCAGGACTTCTGACTGGGGAGCCCTAGACAGTCGATTCAAATGAGGCACTCGGCACTGCGGGCCATTGACAAGAGGACCCTACACACTGGACTCTGGGTAACTTGATGCTTTTATGGCTTCCTTAACCTTGCTCATGCCTCTCTAAAAAGTTCCTTCCAGAAAGTTTGCTCAGTTGAAACATCTAGCAGGGGTCCCCAACCCATAGCCCTCGGGCTGCCTACAGCCCAGAGTGGTCGTGAATGTAGCCCAACACAAAAATGTAAATTTTCTTAAAGCCCCTTTTTTGCTCAATTAGTTTTCATTAGTGTCTGTGTATTTCATGTGTGACCCAAAACAACTCTTCTTCTCCCAGTGTGGCCCACAGATGCCAAAAGGTTGGACACCCCTGAATTCCAGGGTAACATCCTGCCCAGACATTGGCCTCATAGCCTCTCTCTTGAGCATCTTCTTCGGGCCTTTCTTTTTGTGTCTGGTAGCAGCCCCTTCTCATGTCCACACAGCAAACGTTACAGGGCACAGTAATGGCGAGGCCACTCACCCAGCTCCCCTTCAGGATCGCTGGATCTGTAAATACAGGTTTGGGATTATCATGCCTAGCACACAGCATTCAGTGAATACCCAGATCCACCCATTTCTGACTCACGAGTTCTGAATTAATGTCATAATGCCTTTCGCAAAAGCAGATTAAATAGTTTTAAGAAAAAAGCACTTGATGTAACCCAAACTCAATAAATAATAACGTGAATAGAAAATTGTATAATTTTTGTCTTTCAATCATTTTTATGTCCATGGATTTAATTGTCACAAGACCTTTATGAAAAACCAAGTGACAGCTAAGTGACAGAACTGTTTCCTAGGCCATCTGTAACATTTGTGGAACCTCACGGTCAAAGACTGAGCCCAAGAACCAGTCATCCTGGACTCAGACACTGGTTCTGCTTCTTTCCATAGCCTCAGAGCCTCTATCAACTCTGTGCTCTGGGTTCCCATCTGTGAACCAAGGAGGATGGTAATGCCCACCTCCTAGTGGCCTCTAAAGAAATGGGTAGGGGTGAAGTAGTAGGATGGGATCAGTAAAAGCCAACAAATATTACTTTCTAATGCTTATTCTTAATCAAATGCTAATATCATGATTGTGTCCAGGAAAACTTTCTCAGCTTTGTAGCACGAACAGCTTCTTCTAAAATCACACTTCTCCACATCTCAGGAAAAACATAGAGGCAACTCTGTGCCTGAGAGGGCTTGAGTTGAAACACCCCTAGACTCACAAAAGTCCCTCAGCTCCACACTTCAGGTTTTCTTCACGCAATGCTCACCTCGACCTGAGTGTACCTTTAGCTCCTTCTGGCTGGCTGGCCCTGTGACATGTGTCACCTCCTATGACCTCCTTCATCACACGGAAGACAAGGACACAAACAGAGTGAGAGGCAGACCGTCCCGAGTCCAGACCCTGGCCCTGCCCATGGGGTGAGCATGAATACGCCAGGCCAGTCTTCTCAGCCACAGCTTTCTCACCTGCAAGCTTACGCCAATAATTCCTCCTTATTGGGCTGTGGTGAAGAGTGGTTTTAACAACAGGTGCCAGATAGTAGCAATTTATAAGCGTCATGGATCCTCTCCCTTCTAATGGAAAGACCCAGTGACAGAGAGGGCAGGACCATGCAGAGGAGCCTCTCGGGGCTCTGTCTGGGCCCAGCAGCACGGTGCTCCAGAGCATTCCTGGGGGACTCCATGCAGTGTGTCTACTTGCTTATCCCACCCTCCTCAAGGGGGAACCGAAGTGAATGACTCAGGTAAACTTCCATCACTTTAGCCTCAGCTCACAGCCCCACTCACCCTTCTCCTTCTCAGACACTTCAGTCCTTGGGCAGAACCAGGCCAGGTGAGGCCGTCTGCCCAGTGTGAGGCTTCTGAGCCCAAGCAGGCTGAGGAGAATGTCCACATGTGGGCTGACGCAGGCAGGGGTGGTGTGTCCAGGGTGAGGGCTTGGCCTGAACAGGTAAAGAAGGTGTCCCAGCAAGGGGAAGCCCAGTGTGCGATGTCAGAGCCCAGGTGGGCTGAGGACAGGTCCTCGTTAGGCGTGGCCACTGTGGGATGTTTGGCTGCAAGTAGGTTGGAAAGGCCGTCCATGTAAGGACAACCCAATGCACGCCATTGAACCCGAGTAGATTGAAGGGACGTGACCCAGCTGCAGACACGGGAGCCTGAGCTGGGTGAGATGGGCAGTCATGGCAGGGAAGGAGATGACAGCCTGGACAGGAGACTGTTCACAGTATGACTGAACAGTGTGCAGCATGTTAAAGACAATGGGATCCAGATTCCTTGCTGGAGGACAAAGGGAGTTACAACACAGAAAGGAGAACAACCGGCGTGGCTGCTGTGGTGGTGGTGGTTTGGAATGAGGAGGATCAGTGTGAACATACAGTGTGTAAATATACACATTAATAGTCAGTGTGCGTGTGTGCGCATGTGTATGCACAGTCCCAGCTGACGCAGATCCCAGCTCCTGGGGTCCGTGGCATTATGGATGAGATGAGACAAATTCACACTGACTACCAAGTCCTATGGAAGAAAAGGGACAGCACAGCCACCCTCTCAAGGGGAGAGTGCCTCGACCCTTGCCTTGACAAACTTCTATTGGGTTCAATTTGCACAGGAATACAGGGTGTATACATAAAGCTCATCAATCATTGTCGGGCAGAAATGATTAAATAATAGATAACATTCACAGAACTCCGAGGGCTTATCCTGAGTCAGGGTCAGACAGCCAAAGGGCCATAAAACTTTGGGGAACAAACTCATTTCATGCTGGGACCCTTATCCTTTAAATTGAGGGTGTTAGCAAAGCAGGTTTCATAGGGTTTTATGCATTCTTTCTTAGGCCTGATCACCCTAGGGAACCTGCCCTTTCCAGCACCGGGTGGCACCCACCTCCAGCATTGTTTCAGGCTTAAATCAGGCAGGAGAAGTAAGGCAGCCAAGAGATTAGGAGACTTCTTGCAGACAGAATGAGGACTCAGGCTATGTCAAAGCCGAGGGGTGCGAGTCCATCACCCCCTTTTCCTATAGACCCCCAAGTCCTTCCCTGAGGGCCCCTTTGTGACTGTGCCTGCCTTAGGTCATCCCTCTTTTGAGGAATCTTACCCATCATTGGCTAACCAGTCATCCGCCGGGGCCAAGCAGGATGAAGAGAAAGGGGGCAGAGGTGTTGTCCCTACTAGAAAGATAAGCTTTGTCTCCTAAGTGGCTTATGGTTCCAACGTCCTTTACTCAGCCTTAGCCACAGGGGATTACAGCTTCTGAAACCAGGCAGTGCAGTTCCCAACACCCATCTCTGTCCACTGAGAGAGGTCCTGAAGGCAGTGACACCCCAAAGCAGTGTGCACACCCAGTGCCCATTTCTGGACTTCTAACTACCATTTGTAACTAAGAAGAACCAAAATTCCTTGGTGAAATGGCAAATTCTAGGCTGAGGTGAGGAAACCCAAAATAGGTTGGAAGAGCTGGTTGAACCATAAAGCAAGGAAATACTCACAGGACAGTGGTGACATGTCATAAGCTCGCACAAGCCAGCACCACGGAGTTCCCTCTGGACAAAACGGGGACAATCTGAGCATCAGCTTAAGAAATGAAAGCCATGGGCTACAACCCTTTGAATAAAATAGAAAACTGATAGGTAGGTAGATAGGTAGATAGAGAGAATGTTTGACGAGAAATGGGGCATTTACAGATGTTTAAAGTAACTCCCCATGAAATACTTATTATAAAGAGGGAAAATGTGGCTTTACAGAGGAGACACCTTGCAGACACCATCTGAATCAAGTGATTAAATTAACTTTGCCAAAAACAGAATAAAATAGAGTAAGACCACAGCCTCATGTCCATGATACTACTGAATCTAATCTTGAGGAAACATCAGACAAATCCAAGCTGAAGGATATTCTGTAAGACAACTGGACTGTAAACTTCAAAAGAAGAAAGGTTCTGCAACTCAAGGAAAGCTTCACAAACGGCTGTGGACAGACAGAGACTGAAGAGACACGTATGGACACAACACGTGGTTCTGGACCGGACCCTCTTGCTGGGAAGGACGTAGCTGGGCAGCTGCAGAAACTGGAATGGACTTTGAGAAGTAAATGGTGACCATGCCCCAGTTATAAATGAGTAAGCTCTGGGGCCTGATGCACAGCACAGTGACTATAGGTGACAGCGCTGTCCTCTGTGCTTCAGGGGTGCTGAGAGAGGAGATCTTAAAGGCTCTCACCACCACCACCACCCACCAAAGACAAAGGGAACCATGTGAGGTGACGGGAGTGCTACCTGGCATGGTGGTGATCTTTCTGCAATGTATGCCTGCCTCGAATCAACACATGTACGCCCAAACCTACACAGTGTTCTATGTCAAGTATATCTCAATAAATCTGGAACAAATGGTGCTCATGTACCAATGTCAGTTTCCAGATTTTGATGGTTATTTGTGGTTGTTTAGGATAATGTTCTTAGTAAAGAATTTAGGGGTAATGGAGCATGAAATCAGCAACTTAAATGGTTCAGTTAAATCAAGCTATTTTAATTTGTATTTAACAAATAACCTGTACATTTGAGAATGTTCCAACATTTTAAAAATTATATACTGAAAAAATGATTTACAGCTAGAACTGTAAATTCTGTCCATGGGCAAGCCTGGGCTCTGCCTTTCACAATTGTATCTTAAACAGCCCCCCCCTCCCCCTTTTATTCTGTTGTGCTAGTATTAGCTGGTGATGAGTGTTTAATTTTACACCCTGCACTGGGAATGTTTTGAATCAAATAAGAAGGCAGAGTAGGAGTGGAATAATACACTCCAGTGATCTTTATGGATTCCCAGGGCCCTGAAAATGGAAACACTTATTACGCTGACCTCCCCAGCTCCGCGCCTAAGTGAAGATATCATGGCTACTTAAGAGCGAGCTCAGTAATTGCTCCATAAACTCTGCGCCACAGCCGCACTGCACACACACGCGGCTCTGGCCTTGCTTGCTCAAGCCCCCACGAGGGCCCGTCGCAGGCAGCTTCTGGACGAATGTCCCTCGGTAGGACAGGCTTGAAATTTAAGTCCAACTTTCTATTTCATCTCGAAGACAACTGCCATGCCTTTGCCTCTGAACCCAAAACCATTGCCGAAGACGGAGGTTTTCAGGGAATCAGGACACAAGCAGAGGAAAGATTGGGTTTGGATTTAGATGAAAATCCCCAAACAGTATGCTTTTTCCCAAAATTTCCTGTGACCGGTGGTTGTGGGGCCCAGAATTCTGAGAAAACCATCTCCTGCTTCTGCTGGCTCAGGGCTGCATCTGACAAGCGAGGCCGGCAGCAGGGAGAGGTGACCTTTGTGGTTTTGAGTCCTCTTAACATCTGCAGAGAGGATTTCAGTATTCAGAACGTAACCCAGGAGTGACAGAAATGGAGCATTAAATGAAACGACTTCATGTAAGGTCCTTAGACACAGAACGGATGCTTCCTATGATTTACTTCAGTTTGAATCAAACAAAAGACAAAAGCAGTCATCTAGAGCCCCCTGTCCTGAACAAAGGCCAGTGCAGAGTCACCTGGGACTTCACAAATGTGAACAGAGTCAATGTCATAGATTGAGTAATTGCTATAGAGTCAGAAAGATGTGGGTTCAAACCCCCGTTCTGCCATATAATAATTCCATCCAATAATTGTTTTAATCTTCCTGAGTTTGCATGCCTTCACCTATAAAACGAGAATGTCATTAACACTACCTGCTGTTTAGAGTTGCTGGCAACATGTTAAGATATTGAATACATAAAACACTTAATGGAGCACCTGACTCATCATAGGCATCAGCAGATATGAGCTATTATTATAGTTGTTATAGTATCATTTTATTAGGCTAGAACAGGCTATCTTATAGTGACAGATATGCCCCCAAAACTCTGCACCTTAACATAAAAAGGCTTATTTCTCACTCACGCCCAGTTCCACGGGGAGCAGGCAGCCTTCCTCTATCGTGCAGGCGTGCAGTCTGAGACACGTGGCTCCCACAGCTGGCCTGAAAGTGGCACAAGTCCACCTGTGCACATCGCCACCTGCAGGGCGTGGAGTCGCCCTGTGCACCAGGAAGAAAGGACATGAGGGCACAGGGAGGCTCTTCCACGATAAGCACTCAGCAAGTGTCCATAGGCAAATAAGACCAACAGGCCGAAGCCAAGTGACTTAAGGACTTTGGGCAGCATAGGAAAGATGTGGTTAAAAAGAGCTGTAGGAAAGGCAGATATGACAAGGATAATCAGCATTGTAAAACTCAGACATCCTGCACTGGGAGCCCAGAAAGAAAGGGAGGTCTCCAGAGTGGAAGCAAAAGACTTCAAGGCTAAGACAGCAGCTCCACTAGGTTCGACCTTGAATGGTATGTGGGACTAAACACGTAGCTGAGAGCAAGGAGTGCTCAGCTCAGCGGTGTCTGATTTTGTGTGACCACTCCCATGGCCAATCTCACAATTCAATTTTTTAGCCTGTTTTTTAATGGAACCTAATTTTCTGGGAGAATTCAGAAAACCCACACAATTTCATGCAATATCGGGAGGAAGTAAGAAAAGCTAAACGATGGTGAAGGGCCTGAAAAACTGACGTGGGCTTCATCTACTCTCTCAGCAAGCTCAAGGGAAGCCTGGAGAATTTTCTGGGTGTTCAAATTATCTATTTCTGCATAACAAACTACCCCAAACCTAGCAGGTTGGGAGTTGAGGTAGGGTCCACCTGGCTGATTTTTCTGTCTCTCAATGACAAGCCACTTAATAGTATTCAGAGGGTGGATGGACTGATCTGGAGGGCCTGGCAGGGCTCCCCTTACGTGTCTGGCACCTGGGCAGGGATGGCTGGGAGGCTGGGCTCAGCCAGGACTGCTCCCCTGAGTGGAGGGCCTATCTCGGCCTCTCTGGCGTGGTGGCCTCAAGGCAATCCCAGGGCTCTAGGAGTGAGTTTCCTAGCAAATAAGGGGAAAGCTCATGAACTTTGCAGTGGGAAGCGGCCTACCACGTCTTACTGGTTACAGCAAACCACTAAGTCTAGCCCAGATTCAAGGGGATGGGAATTGGATCCCTTCTCTTAATGGGAGAAAGGTCAAACATTTGCAGAGTCGTTTTTAATTGGTCACACTGGGGTCAAGAAGATTTAAAACATAGAAAGCTATTTAAAACGTTAAATTATCCAGTGTTGCTTGAGCCTTTGCATTTTACAGGGCCTGAGGGGAGGCAGCTTGCTGCAGAACGTGAGTGGTCACTGGTTCGAAGGGCAGGCGAGCCCAGGCAAGCCGTCCCATTCCCGGAGTGTCAGTGTCCACGCCCGCTGTGTGGGTGTGGTCCCCTCGCCTGGCCACAGAAAGTGAATTCAACGGGTAGAGAAAAGCTTTGAAAAATGTGAACTGCTGTATTGTCAAGCACAGCACCATTTCCAGTCGTGGAAGCTGCCCGGGGACCTAATAGTCTGGCTGGGGAAGGGAGACCTTGCAGGCGAAGAGAGAAGTACAGAAAATACCAGGGACCACATGATCACGAACTGGGCTGAGAGCTATGACTGTGACCACAGTGTGGCGGGGGAGGCGGGAGGGGTATGAGCCTCCGGGGAAACAGACTTCTTTCCCGTTCGAGAGACAGGATGGATTTACAGCCCCATGGGAACTCTGGGAATCAGCATCCTTAACGTGTTTACACACACACAGCTGTTTTTGTCTCAGGGTGACTTTTTATTTGCAACTGCCTGCTGGGATCGAGGCAGACCCAGCCTTGCCACCTAACCCTGCACACCCCTCCGACACAGCAACCACACACGAGGCCTCTGGCCCGAGATTCTGCCGTGATAGCAGCTCCTGAAGACATAGGGCCTCCGGGCTGCTGGCCCCCAGCTTCGCTGTCTTTGCAGGAAGCTGAATCCAGTAGGTCTGAGCCCTTCCTCAGGCCCCCTCTTTGTTCTGTGAGATCTGCCTCCGAGTGACACCTTCTGGTGGCAGCATCGCCTTTGTCCAGACAGGAGGAGCTCAGCCCTTGGGGCCAGCTGTTGGGAGAGCCCTCTTGCTGCTGGCAGCCTGCCAAGCTCCTGAGGGGCCAGACCTTTGGCTCTGATCTGAGAGTAACAGGGAAAGCCAAAGGCTGGCCCAAAGATCCTCCTGCCCTGGGCACTGCCCCCGGCCTGGACGTGTTGGGTCCCCTCAGGCCACATGCAGTGCAGAGGCTGCACACTGCCAGGCGTTACTTCTCTGGACCTGAGCTCAGACTTCCACCTGACCCCAGGCCTGCTGCTTTGGGGCTCCTCTGCTACAGGGGTATCCAGCCCACAAGGATGAGCAGTGCTCACAGCCAGTTTCCCAAAGGGGACTAATGTCGATGAACTGGGCAGACACTCCGCTTACGCCCTCAGAGACACGACCACTAAGATTCGGAGAGGCCGCACCTCCAGCCGGCCGCGGATTGCTCTCTCTGTTCTGAGCACTCTAGCTCTGTATGTGCACGTGTGTCAGAAACTCAACTCTGTTTTATTTAAAGCCCTCAACCTCTTTTTGCTACTTCTTTCCAGGTCCTTTACTGTGGCTCCCAAGATCTCTGCACAGATGCCTGGCTGGGGGACCAGGTGCTGATACGGGTCTCACGGAGACTGGGAAACTCCTTCACGCTCTCCCCCTCCTCCGTGAGTCCATGCTCTTTCCTTCTGATGCACATTTTGGTGGGGGCATAACTGTTCCTGCCAGACGGCAGACCACCTTGTGTCTTCTGTAGAACAGTTTTCCTTCCAGTTCAAAGGGCTGCGGGCCAAGAGGACACATGTGGACTTCCTGTAGCTGCTGTACGTGAGCTGGATATCGTGGCGTCTCAGAGCCACCAAGTTCCCCACCATCTACCCCCATTTTCTTAGGGTGCTGTCTACCTTTAACACTCTGCCAGCCTGAACTTCACTGTGATGCCTGGGAGGTAGGTCCACACCAGCAATGGGGCAGTGCCATGGCGTTTGGCTTCATGTCTGCAGATCCCCTAGCAGCTGGTCGAACCACGCGTTCACCACTTCCAGGCTTCCAGAAGCATGCCCTTGCCACTGAGTGCCATGCCTCCCAGCCCTCCTGCTGAGCAACCACAGAAAAATGGTCCCCACAATCTCTGTGAAGTCCAAGTGCAGGACAGTAAGGCCTCCAGCAGTGAGAGCTGAGGTCAGTATTGCCATCACAGTTACTGTGCCAGGGCAGGGTCTCACCCTACACAGAGGGAGCTGGCAGCCTCTGGTCTCCGACCCACCGAGTGTGGATCTGACCCCAGCAGCCTGGAGTGAGGCCTGTGGGCGCTGTGATTCGTAGTGCCCTTGTCTGTAAACAAGGTACCCTGGTACCAGCCTCACACAGTTTCACAGGAAAGGAAGGTAGCAACAGATGCAAATTGCCGGGTACAGTGAACCTTTATCAGAGCCAAAGCTCCCGCCCCCCTGGAGTGGAGACAGCACGCAGGCGGCGGGCTAGTAGCTATCTGGAGACACAAGGACTGCAGAGTCTGCCCACTGCCCACCTCTCCAGGGACCCAAACCTTCCCTTCCAGAAGCTTTGCAAGGCTTCTCTCCTCTCTCTTCTCTATGGGACCTCCATGACACAGGGAGAATTGCCCTTGTTTTCAAGTGCCAGACAAGTGAGCCCAGGTAAGTCCGAGGGCACAGACCTGCACGCTGTCATGTTGCTACAAGGAGACAGAGCAAACCAGAGACCAGTCAGCTCCAGAAGGGAAGAATCCGCCAGTGGCTAGAGATGCTTCAGTAACATAGCTGAGAGAGAGCCTGGGGACTGCAAAAGGCAGCTCCTGATTGTAAGTTCCCCAGAGGCTCTGTTGGCCCTTTGGTTTGCTGGTTTCCCCAAGGAAAGAGGGAGACCCTCCAGGGCCAGCCTCTGGCCTCCCTGCCTGCCCAGAGCCTCCCATGGGGCCCAGCACGCAGACACGCACGGTAAATATTGGCTGAAATGAACTGACAGGTATCCAGGGAGCTGCCACTGCCAACTCTCAGGGCCTGAGAAGCAAGCGGAGAGCATGGAGCCTCCTCCCCAGAAACTGGCTGGCACAGGCCCCACACCATCTTCCAGGATTCCCTCGGGTGCAGGGAAGCTGGAACTTCCCTCCGGATGCCTAATACAGTGTGTCTCATTACCCTCTGTGCAGTGGAATGAGTCTGGGTCACCTGACCTGCCTGCCTCGGTTTCAGAGTTTTCAACGATTGACAGCTCCAATTAGCTGTAATTAGACAGGATTAAAACCATCCATCAGGCAAGTTTTACAGAAAAGCCCCAGTGCTTCTTATATCTTATGTCTTCATCTGAGGCGTGGAGGGCGCTGGGAGGGGGACAAGCTCACTTTAGTCTCTGCCTCTCAAGCTCTCCTTCTTTCTCTCTCTAAACAGGACCCTAAGGTGCAGACAGTGTGTGTGGTACAGCCTGCGCTTCCTGCTCACCGAGGTCAGTCCTGCCTTGCTCTGCACTGCGTTGGGCTTGGCAGCTGATAACAGCTGAATTCTAACTAGACACTGAGCAGGGGAGGGTGTGGGGGGGTCTTTAAAAAGGAAAAATTGCAAAGGCTGTAATCTCGTTGCAAAGGCTCACTAGGAGGGCAGGCCTAATGATCTGCTCCCCAGCACTCTCTCCTGCTTTTGTTTACCTAACAGTCTGACAATGCATATTTATGCAAATCAGCAGTGGGGCTGTGCTGGCTGTTCATCAATTAGCATCTGATTCCTCCTGTGTTATCCAGGCTTTTAGAACTGGCTAATTTGATAAACAGTTGATCTTCCCTTCAAAGGGCTCTCCTGTGGCATCTCAGTCTGGACTGAGCCTGAGTGTCAGGCCTCGCCTCAGACCCCACCGGGAGATGGGAGCAGAGACAGACAGAGGGAAGAGAAGAGGCCTGAGAGCCCATGAACCCAGGGGCTGGAAGGTGCCTTACAGGTGACAGGTCTGGCCTGGGATTAGGACACAGCAAACCCTTGCTGAGTTCAGACTTGGCCTCACTTCTTGTGTTTTAGAAGTCTCCATTATGCAGCAGCCTCATGTAACCTTCACAAAGCCCTAATGAAAACATTTATGGAGCATTGCCTCATTTTATCTTCGTAATAACTGTAGTATTAGCATCATCCCATTTTACAGATGTGGGAGTGGAAGTTCAAGGTGGGCTGGCTAAACCTGGCTGAGCTGGGCATCAAAGCCAATTAAACTCTGTCTCCTTTACCCTTCCCCAGCTTTGCTGACTGACAGGCTGACTGGAGGTGGATGGAAGTGCTTGAGGCAGGGCTGTCCCCTCACTGGAGGAGGCTCACACCTCCGTTACCCATGCTGCACAGACAGGAAGAGCCTGCGGGTCTGGACGGGAGGAGAGGGCAGAGCTGTCCATAGCACAGGGTGACTGGCTTGCTGGGTTTTTATTCTAAGATACCTGCAAGCAGAAGCTGCAGGTCTATGAAAGCTACAGATATGTTCCCTGCATCAGGGACCTGCTGCTCTCACCTGGACACACCCATTGAGCCAGGGCTCTGCTGGTGCTGCCCCATCTTACTCACCCACATCACCTCGCTGCCCTGCTGTTTTTGAAGCATTCTACCCTTCCTGCACCAGACCAGAGTGCACACACACACAGACATAAACACACAGGAACACGCATGTGCACAAGCAACACCCTCGTATTGACCTTTCTCCTGCTCTGCTGATCTGAGCACAGGACCCTCCCTGGCTCAGCCCCACAGCCAATGGCCACCTGACCCCACTCCAACCCCAGCCTTATTAATACACCCATCTCATGCACACCTCACTGGAGGGACACGGATTTTTTTTTTTTAGCCACATCCAGAACAAGAAGCAAGGAAGGCCCAGAGACCCTGTATCCCTGCAGAAACTGCAGCTGTGCCTCAGGCAGCCCAGGGCTCCCAGGGATGGCAGTGCTCCCCCGAAACCCAGCAGGGAGCCGCCCCCTCTGCCAAGGCCTCCCTCCTGGTCTGGGAGCACTTCTTGCCCAACCTCAAACCTGGGAGGATGCAGCCTCATTCTCAGAGGTCGTGGGAAGGCAGTGACAGAGTGCCAGTCGACGGCCGGTGTTACACTCTCCGGGCAAACAAGGCTCTGGAAGCACCACAGCACGTCCGCTCAGGTGTTTTCTGTTCTCCTGACTCACTTCAGCATCGTCTCCTTCGCAGAGGGAAGCAGCCTGGCGAGTTCTCTTGCTTCCCCAAACTGATGGGTGAGCACTCTGGCCAAGTGGCCCTGAGGGAGCCTGGGGCTGCCTGCTGCCCGCCTCCCCGCATCCTCTGTCTCCTCCTCAGGACCCAAGCTCCAGAGGGAAGAAAAGAAGCAGGGCAGCCTGTCCCCAGGCAGATGAGGATGAGGATCTCCACCAACAAAGCCAGAGGGCAAGGGCCAGGGGCTGACAGACCAACCCTCTGGGTTCCCAAGTGAGGAACGGGTGCCCTGAGGGGCCCCTGGGGGCTGCGACGCTGAGCAGAGCCGGAAGTTCTCGTCAAGCCACCGACACGCACAGAGCACTGCGGTGGGTGTGCTGGGACAGATTTGACCTGAGAATTACAACACAAACCAAAAGACCCATGATCACAGCGCAGCTGTGAAAAAGTTCACGACCATATTAACATGATAAACGCCAGCTGCAGGACGAAAACCTGCCTCAGAATCCCGTTCTGCTTCCAGCTGCGGAACTTGGCCGCCAGAGGCCAGGAGAGGTCTGGGGCGGCCCCCCAACACTAGCACTCAAGGACACAAGCAGCCCCATCTGATTAATAGACTGTCCCCCCACCCGTTCAGCCCTCTTTGACTTGGTTTAACATTTTTGTCAGGTACAGAGGACAGGGATTATAATTCCAAATTTGAAGATAAGAATCAGAGGATCAGAGAGGTTGAGTGATTCTTCGAAGTTTGCCCAGTAAGGAGGTTCTGGAGCCCGACCAGCATTGCCTGTGCCTCACTCCCCACAGCTGCCCTGGGAGACACCTTCATAATGAGGCACCGCCCACCCGTCCCTGGCTCCTCCTCACAGCGGCTCCCTTGGATTGGTCCCGGAATGTAGCCTGTGACAGATTTTGTTGACTTCTGTTCTGTCACCTTGACATTTTCCCCATAGCAACTCCACTTCTCTCAAAATATTGCTTTAGGAGACAGCCAGGCTGGGCAGAGCTTTCAGGCACAATGTGGCCTCCCTGGCTGTGTACGCTTCCCACCTGTCACAGGAGAGTGTCCTGTTCTTTTCTGTGCCTTACTACGTGTGGCTTCCGTGTCTTAGGCTGCTGGCCTTCCACAGAGCACCAGCGTCCCTCACTGCACACTCAGGCTCTTCCCACTTCTGGAGCCCATAGCAGGTGGGGGATGACCTGGGCCAGGAAAGGCCACCTGAGAGACTCCATGCCCCACCCCCCGCCGCCTCTCTGCAGAACAACCCCTTCCCCAAGAGATGAAATGTTCAGCTAGAAGGAGGCTTCCAGTCCCTGGCTACTGCTGTGCTGGAGCTAAAAATATGGTCTGGAGCTATTTCCAAGACTTTGTAGCTCACAGACAACAGATGTTTGCTCAATAAATCAGATGCACCGAGAGGCTCACTTTGATGTGGCCCACAGCCGAGAAACCCCCTGTCCTCTCACTGCTGCACACCGCCCCTCAGACTCTTACGGGAGCCCAGGGCAGGGCTCAGGGCTCACCACTTCTTTCCGGGCTAACTCATTCATGCCTTGTCACTTGCTTTCTATGCATTTGGCCTTTTTTTTTTTTTAACTCTGGGAGCCCATCCTTACAAAATGAATTTATTCCAATTTCACTCAAGTCCAATCCTCCCAGCCCACCCCACCCACTCATGAGGCCCCGCCCACTCACAAGACTGCTATCAGGAACATCATTTTTTCAAGTGAAGCCTTGAAATGAAGGGCCAAGGATGTTCCTCCCTTGGGAAACACCCCTAGTGTGTCCCAGGCAGGAGGAAATAGCTGTCTCTGCTGAGTCTTCTTGAACCTGGCCTCTGTTTCAAGAGGATTTTATAGATCCATACACTGTGTTGTGTGCTTGTGGCTGTTTTACTCCAAATGCACTCAGATGTATGGTGTTCCATAAAGAGAAAGAGAGAGAGAGAGATCAATAAGGCAACAGTTCCAAGAACACATTATTGTGAAACAACATCCGGTCAGTCCCGGGGGGCCACTGTAGGGCTGGGAATTAACTCCAGGAGAGGGTGAGAATAACCGGCTTCCCTTGTTGCCCCCACCCCCATTAATCACCTTAGCAAATTTACATGTTTTCCATTTTCAGCCCCCTGAGGGTACATCCTGCCTGTGTGCATTGGCGGGCAGGTAGTCAAAGTCAGGATCTGGGAACGGGACAGAGAGAGCCACCCATCGGGTCTGACCACGCAGCAGCCTCGGGAGAGGGGGGTGAAGGCGGCCAAGGCTTAGGGATGTGCTCAAGGGGGCTTCCCTGAGACCAGTGCACCCAAGGGCTCAGGGGACAGAAATGCTACCTGTTTCCCCTGACAGCGTCCCTCACGTGCTGGCTGGCCGTGTCGTCCACACTTTCACAACACAGGGCCCTTGCGGGAGTGAAAGCGGGCGCCAGTGATGGTTGCACTGGGACCTGTCCCAGCCCAGCCAGCAGGCCGTTCTGTTTCCCCTTCATTTTCTCCCAAAGCAAAGCACTGATCTGACTGAAAGAAAACACATGCACTCATGCACAAACACCTACATAAACATGCACATGCTTGAATCACACATGTTCAGGGTGATGACGTTTGGCCCGGCAGAACTGGGAACAAACTGAAGTTAACCAACACACTGAGCTCAATGTGACACAGCAGCAAAACGCTGCCCTCCGTAACCACTCACACGCCAGGAGACAGGATGGAACTGTGACATCTGGTGGGGGAGGGGACAGCCAGCCCTGCACGGACCCTTGCCTTTGGCAGGGACCTAGATTCCTACTTCACCAGGGCCATCCAAGCCCTCAGGTGGGTTCTCCCTCAACTTCCCAGCCAAAACAGACAGGCCCATCGCTATGGAGTCATGTACCCCTACCTGTCGCCAGGGAGGGGCCCCTTTCTCAAAGGAGAGACCAGTTCCTCTAGGTGCATCCAGACCCAGCCCACCCCATTCATAAGTAATCATCAATTACCTTGACTCTCCCCTGCTTTCTTAACCTCTCCGCCCTCCGAGATCAATCCTGCCAGCATTTGAACACGGTCTAATCTCTGTCATTAATAATAGTAATAATAGTTTTTTAATCTCTACAGCTCACATCATCCTCTAGCTGGCTCCGTAGTTCTCTTTCTTCGCATAGGTCAATACCTCCCCCAAACTGTTTATGCTTTGTGCCTCTGCTTCCCCGCATCCCAGTCGTGCCTCTGTCCACTGCAGTCTGAGTCCTGCCTCCGTCCACTGCAGTCTGAGTCCTGCCTCCCTCTCACATCCACCTGCTCCCACTAATCACCGACACCCTCCACACCACCAAAACCACGGGACACTTGTCAGGCTTCCTGTCACATGACCCCTTCATGGCTTAAACAACCCAGCCGACCATTCCCTCCCTCCTCCCTGAAGCACTCCTGCCTCTCGCAGCTTCTCTGGCTGCTAAAAGCACTCCTGATTTTCTTTCTACCTTTGCCACCTCCTTCTCAACCCCGGCCAGGCTCCTCATTCTCTGCCCAGTGTCAGCTCTCTCATGCCTCCTTTTCCCTTTCTTCTGCACCCACTCCCTGGCTGATTCCATACCCCTATGGCCCCAGTTCCCACCCCCACACCAGCTCTGTGTGTCCAAGCTGCAGAACCAGAGAATGTCCCAGAATAGGTCCTGGGCTGCGGTGGAGTGCTCCACCAGAACACCGCAGAGCGCGGTCCCTCAGCTCAGGGTCCCGCCCCCGCGGGCCTGTCCTTGAGAAGCCACACACTCCAACCATCCCGGTTCTTCACAACAGAAACCCAGGAGACAGCCTTCCCGGGTCACCCTCATGCTTCACATCTAACCCATGGCCAAGTCCAGGGGCTCCTTCCATCTACATTTCCCAAAGCTACTGACTTTTCTCATCTCCACTGCACACGCTAGTCCATCTTCCTTATGGTTCTTCACCGGGACCTATGTGATAGCCCCTCATTGTCTTCTGTACTTACCCCTAGAACAATGAAAAAGATGTATTTATTTATTTACACCAATTAAATCAATGCTCTTTTTTCAAAAAGCAATGTCTTCACTATGATCTACAAACCCCTACACGGTCTAAGACCCCTTGTCTTACAGCTGCAGGCTCACCCGCACCCCTGTCCCAAGTCATCACGTCCCAGAAACATCGCCTTTCTGTTTCCTCCACATGCAACTTCCAGCCCAGGCGCTGCTCTGGCTCTAGACCTCTCTATCCATTCCGTTCCCGCTCCAGCTGCTCCACGTCTGCCTCTCCGTGCAGTCCCAGCTTAAACACCACAGTTCCCTCCCCAAATTTGGCTGCTGGCATCCCATAATTCCATTTGGTTTCATTCATAATAACCATGCTAAAGAGTCATTTGTTTGCATATGTCATGTGCTCCACGACAGTAGTACTAATGTTAGATAGGACAAAGGTCTCAAGGTCTGGGCAATTCTTATTAAATGTTATTCTGGCTAAATGTTAAAATGTAAACACAGTATTTTGCAGATGCAGCTGTAGACACAAGGAGCTCAACAGAAAACCCACCTGATCAGTACAGCCAACTGCAAAGAAGAAGCCAACGTGTAATTAACCAAAGCAGTGTCTACTCTTGGGCTAAGGCTTCCTTCTGGGAGACAGAGCTTAGGATGTGAGTCCCCTGTCTCCTTTTCCTGCTGTAAGTAAATAAAACTACCTAACAACAAGCTCATCTCATTCTTATTTCACCTGTACATCCACTGTCTATTCTATAGTAGATGCTCATTAAACAGTCAATGAATGGCTGACTGTTACATTTTTAAATAATGGAAATGAACTGGAGTCTATTCAGAAGAAAGAGACCACGGGCAGAAGTCTTAATCAATGCCATGACAATAGAAAACTCTTCGACAATACTTACTATAAGCCAGGTACTACATTAAGAAGTTTACCAGTCGGGGAGGTGAGGCAAAGTGGAACTCAAGGTTCACACACCAGTCAACTGGACCAGCACAGGCAGCTGGCCCCTGAAGCAGAGCTCTTACCAGCTCCACTGCAGCGATCCAGGGGGTGCTGCTGGAGAAGGAAGGAGCCGCTCCCCAGACTCATGCAGTGCTGACATGGGGAAGTGAAAGGCAGCTTGTTCAGTGGGGACCCAAGGGACGGGATTAGAAACAATGATTGATTAAATTTCGGCTCAATATAAATGGGTAAAACTTATGATAATGAGGTCTGTCCAAAAACAGAATGGACCACCTCAGGTGGAGATGCTTACAGAAAGGCGGGAAACCAGTCGGACACAGAGAAGACGGAAAGATATTAAGTGGACAAATTGATTAGAACACCCGGTGCCTATTGTCACCCCGCCAGTCTGTGCAACTTATCTGTCATACTTTATACATTTCCATTTGTTGTCTGAACAATGATACATATTTTCAGCTCCGTGGCCATAAATCTCAATTACCAAGAAACAGATATCATTAATTGACTAATAAGATGGCCTTCTCAATTTCTTTTTGAATGAGGCAGAGTCTGAAATTTTTTAAACAATTAATAAAAAACTAAGATGCATAAGTGGACTCATTTTGGAACAATTAGCAACAGAAGAAAGGTTTCCTGGCTAACCCGTACCCAGTCAGAAATTCAAAGAGTCAGGGCAAGCATCCTTTAGCCTTTCAGCTCACCCGGGTTTTCACACAGAGCCCTCTCTAGTCCTTCAGCCGCTTTGTCTCAGGGTGGTTAAATTCTATATCAATTTACATGTTTGTCTACAAAATGCATCACAGACTGGGGGGCAGGAAATCTAGCCACACTAGCCTGTTGTTCCTCAGCCTCTAAAGTAATTTCGTGCTGGTGGGGTGAAGGAACAAAATAAAAAAGAAAGAAAGAAAATAAAAATGAAGGGGCTGGTGTGAGAAGCCTAAACACTGCAATTTTCCAACCATTTTCAACCAAATTGTCTGCAATTTCAACGTGGCCCAGGCTCCAAATCGCGAGTGAATGCTGCAGCAGTCACCCGGACGGGAGCCCAAGGGCTGTCGCTGTAATAACAGCTGCACCCAAAACAGAATGCGCAGATGCACACCCTGCCAAGGCCAGGGGAGCCTGCCAAGGCTGAGTCCAGGTTCCAAGCAGGGCAAGGTGGAAGGAACATTGCCCAAATCCCTCATCTCACTCTCTTGCTTCTAGAAACAGTCCTGATCTAGGTCTGCAGGCATCGAAGTCAGAGAAATCCATTTCAGACATTTTGGACTCCCTTCCTCCATTCCCTCTCTTCCCAACTCTTTACCGATGAGAAACCTGGGCCCAGAGAGGTGAAGTGACTTCCCTGAGGCCACACAGCAAGTTATTGTGGCCAAAAGGTGGAGACTTGGGGCTGCTGGTATTGCTTCTTTCTCTGCTTCTTCTTCTCTGACCAGCACAAGTAGAGATCTTGAGGGAAGAACTCATCACTTTGTCAGAGCACCTTGCCCATCCATGGGAGAATAAAGGGAGAAATAGGAATACAATCTCGTACAAGGTAGTGTTCTTTGCCTACGAAAGTCCACTCCAGGATCATGGAGAATAAAATCCATTCATAAATGAGAGAGAAGACACCTACCTAATGGGACGTGAGCATGCTAAACCATTGAAAGTTCATTAAAATTCATAATGGAGCTGATAATTAAACACATAAATGCATGGTGTGGCAGGCATTAAATCTAATTATTACACCTCCAAAAATCAATTTGTGCATGCAGTTATTAATTTGTGGCTGTCATTAATTACCAGTGTCAAGATCAATATGCAGCTATGTCTGGTGACCACCCCGCCCTGTCAGAGGAATGGGTCCACACTAAAATCCTGGTGACGCTGGGTTTCCGGGAGATGCCAGGGATTAGCTCTGTCATAAATTCAGTCCTGTGGGGAGAGTGCTGAGCGGTGGTTCAGAAGATCTCACTTCTCCACCACTGGGGTGCATGTTCCCGTGCAGACTGACCTCTGTCACCCCTGTGTCCATGTGTGACATCCGGGGATGCACTCAGTGCCCCCTACCCTGATGCTGGAGTCGGTGGGACGCAGGTTCTGATCTCCACTCTGCGGCTCCTCTCTGCGGGCTGTGGGCGGGTGAGGTGAGAGGTGGTGAGCACCCAGTGCACCCGGACAGGGCCAGGCACTCGGCGGTCATTTCACTGCTTTCCAAGTGTTGCTAGCAGCCCGTCTCCCTGTGAAGGTGATGCTTCTCTTATAATAATAATAATAATAAATATATAGTCCATGGAAGTTATTATGCTCCTGGTTCTTCCCACCTGTCAAGGCAGTTGGGTGGGCAGGGGATCCACAAAGGGTAACATGTAAGAAAGACTTTTGCAAACTGAACAGCACTCTAGTAACTGAAGATGAACCTGCATCCCGGTGTGGAGGAGGGGTGTCTCTGTGGAGGGTGGGGCTGAGGCCCTTAGACGGAAAGAACAGAAGGAATGCTGGCCACCATTCCTGTGAGTTCCTCTTGGGAGAGAGCTTTCCAGTCTCAATGGAGAAGTGTTAGAACCGGCCTGATCCTTGCGTGAGGCTGCTGTCCACGTAGACTGACTTCAGGTGACAGACGAAGGCCCTTCCAACCTTTAGAGCACCGTTGTTGATTGTTTTCTGATAGGAAAATTATCCCAGAAGGAAGAGAGAAACAAATCCCCTGGAGCTGAAAGGCATTGACGCTCACGTGGAAAGGACTGCTCTCAATGTCTTAAAAAGTCAAGGAGAAGAAAACTCATGGAGTCGACAAGACTTCAAAGGGGCAGCTCAGCAATAACTTTGCCAGCATCTGTGGTGCCTCAGTGATTCTGTGAGCAGGTGCCTACCTGACCCACCCAGGTATCTGTTTTGAATAGACCAAGAACACATGCCTCCCCCTGCCTGCCCTCCTCCCCCGTCCAGCCCGGCACGTGCACCGAGCCACAGCGTGGAGCTCCTGGAGGGCACTCGGCCAAGCTAACAAGTGGCTATACTCTCTGAGTGCTTGATACCGCACGGGAACCAAATTGGCTTTCCCAGAGAATCCGGAGATTAATGAAGCCACCCACTACCTCTCATCACCCCCTGCCTGAAAAGAGGCCTGTTTGATTGTTCACTTCAGGGGAGGAAAATGAGAGGGATGTAACTTCACACGGAGCTAAAACACTCATCTTAAATCGTCTCCTCCAGCCCGTGTGCTGGGGCCATACGCGGAGCTTCCCCATCTGCGAGTGCAGGGAGACGAGGCTGAAACCCTTCGGGGAAGGAGTCTGCTCTCCCGGGGCCTCTGGCTGGAGGTTCACAGAGTGCAGCCTCTTCCGCCATACGTAACGAATTACCTAGCATGCTGGCCTGTTTTCTTTTCCTTTTTCTTGTGTCCTCTGAAAGGGTGAGAGACAATCCATGCAAAGTGATCTGCTCTGTTAGCAGTGCCAGAACTTCTAGATTTTTCTTTGCGCCTGTTCGTGGCTTGTTCACAGTTTCTGCGTTGGAAAGTATTTCTCTTTTAATTGATACCAAGGGTCTGTTTGCTCCTTCAAGGGATTCAGGACTGGCAATCTCATTAAAGGAGAGAATAGGAGGCGGGGCTTGGATGAGCTAATTATGTCAGGCTTGAGAAGAGGGCAGGTGAGGGCTTTTCATCCGAGACCTTTGCATATTGCTAAATTAAAAGATGTCTTGTGCTGATGAATGGAGGGAGCTGGGCAACGAAGCAGAGATACTTGGAGGTCAAGGCCAGGGATGCTGGGGAGGTGTTTCCTGTCAGTGTGAACTCTAAGAGGCGGTGTGGAGAGGGGATGGCGGAGGGGGGCTTGTGAGGAGAAGCCTGTCCCTTTGCCTCCCTGTCCCCCTTTCCACAGACAGACACACACCCTTTAGAACCATGGATGGAAAGGAGGAGCCAGCCAACTGTAGCCCTCAGGCCAAACCCAGCCAGCAGCCTGTTTTTCCATATTTTAATGGGTTGGGGGAGGGAGGGAGGGCATGGATTGAAAAGAAGAAAGAGTGAATTGGCCCAAAAGTTTGTTTTCCATAAAATGGCTCTAGTAGCACTTAGTTGTATTTAACTTCATAAAAAACAATTTTGTTAGATTGTATTGTGATAGCTGTCATATCAGCATGCATTTAAAACAAATTTATTAAAATTGGTGAAATTGTGTGTAGTCATTTTAATATTGAAGATGGAAGAAAATATGCAACATTTTTGGCATATTACACTTTGTTATTTCAAGAAAGGTAAAAACACAACTGAAACACACAAAAAGATTTGTGCAGCGTATGGAGAAGGTGCTGTGACTGATGGAACGTGTCAAAAGTCATTTGTGAAGTTTCATGCTGGAGATTTCTCACTGGACGACGCTCCACGGTCCAGTAGACCAGTTGAAGTTGATAGTGATCAAATCAAGACATTAACTGAGAACAGTCAATGTTATACCACATGGGAGAGAGCCGACATACTCAAAATATCCGAATCAATAAAATAAAGAAACTTAGCACAAGGCTTAGCATAGGGTGGATATTTGTAAATAGTCATAGGCAGCATTGTTCACAACAGTCAACGTACAGAAACAACCTAAGTGTCTGCCAAAGGGCGAGTGGATAAAGACTTGTTTAAACTAGCATTCAGCCATGCAAAAGAACGAGGTCCTGCCATTTGTGACAACATAGGTGACATGGACCGACCTTGAAGACATTACGCTCACTGGAATAAATTAGAGAAAGACGAGTACTGTATGGTACCACTTAGAGGCGGAATCTACAAAACCTGAATGCAGGGAACAGAGCATGGAATGGTGATTGCCAGGGACCAGGGGCCGGGGGAAATGGGGACATGTTAGTCACAAAGCATAAACTTCCAATAAGAAGATGAAAAAGTTCTGTGGGTCTAATGTCCAGCATTGTGATTAAAGATAATGCTGTGCTGTATACTGGAAAGTTGTTAAAGAAATAGATCTTAAATGTGCTCCCCACCAAAAAGAAATGATAATTATCATATTGCAATATATAAGTATATTAAATCAATGCCTCATACACCTTAAAGTTATACAGTGTTATATGTCAACTATATCTCAACGAAGTAGGGGAAAAGAGAACAGAATGGATAAAGTAATAAATTAACATATAGCTTTTATCAAAGGCTGCACATCTTTAAAGATCCCATTTTGGTTCCATTGCTTCAAGAAAGTTCCATATCTCCCCAGCCAACCTACCTGAATGGTCTCACCGCTGGGTGTCTGTGGTGCTTCCCAAACTTCTCTCTGCTCCTTACTTCTCTGTCACCTCCTGATGTTAGTCTCCACAGGCACCTGGCTCATCCTCCCTCCAGGCCATCAGGTTGGTGCCGCGCCGACCCGTCCTCTGTTGCCCAGGAGTGAGTTGAGAAATGTTTGCGTGCACCTCTCAGTGGGAAACCCCAGGCATGGTGCTCAGACCGTGTGCTGTAGAGCCTTGCAAAGGGCTGGGTGGTCCGTGACGGCTCCACAGAGGAGGGGAGCCTCAGCTGAGCAGAACGGTCACGACTTGGCCTGGGCAGAATTTCCCCTAGACAGAGGCATGGCACCGTCCTTCTAAGCTGTGCCAACAACATGGAAGCCAGTGTGTGGAGACTAGCATCAGGAATGGAGCAATTCAAGTGCAGTGAAAGGTAGAGACGGGTGGCAGTTTGGGTGTTTGGGGCTTCAAGGGACAGAAAACCAAGCTCGAACTGGACTATACCTAAGAAAAAGTATTGTCTCACAGAACTAGGAGCCCAGAAGCAGGACACCAGACACAGTAGGATGCAGGTTCAGATCCTCAGTAACTTCTCTTGGTTCTGCCCATCTCTGTGTAGAGTTTGTTCTCGGGCTAGATTCGCACTGGGTGTTGGGGTGGCTGCCAGCAATTCTGAGCCAATACACTCCCTTGTTCACACCCAGCAAGAGAGAGGGAAAAAAATTCTCTTGAAGCCCCTAGAATGAAAGCCCTTTCCTTCACTCTGATTGGGCCAAGGAGAGTCACATGATAACTCCTGGACCAATAGCAACCTGGCCTCCCGAACCAGTCTCTAGCATCACCTGAGGAGCTTGGACTAACCGTGACTCACTGCAGGGCTCAGCTTTCCCCAATCGCACGGGTGCGTGGAGAAGGGGTGGACACCTGGTTCAAACTGGAGTGTTGCTAGAAAGGAGGAAGGAGGACTGGATGCTGAGCAGGTAACTGACACTGTCCTCTCGGAAGGTCAACTGCGAGGAAAGGCGAAGGCGAGCCATGTGGCAGCTGACAGTCAAGATCAAGCTCAAAACTTCTGATGGTGTCCTGAAGACAAAAACGGGCCCCTGCGACTGCTCTTTGGAACCAGCTCAGGACGGGTTTGCTATAGTCTGAAAAAAACCTGGAAAAGGCTGAACCGAAATATTTAGGAGAGGAGGAGACAGAAATCAGTTGTTGTAACCCAAACTTCACTTAGACTTTCTGGGCGGCATGGACAAAAGTCCTGTCTAAAGTCCTGTCACTCAGCAAACCTCACCACAGGCCCAAAAGGTAGCTCCAAGCTGTTACTTACTGCTGCTGCACAGGAAAATAACCCCTCTCCTTGGCCTGCTCTCCACGGGGCCCTATGGAGAAGACTGTGTGTGTGTGTGTGTGTGTGTGTGTGTGTGTGTGAGACACACAGAAGTATTCCTGGGCCAGGCTAAGTAATTAAGATTTGCTCTGGGAACACCAAGGAACCACATAAAATGGCTGCATGACTTCGTAAATGAATTACTTAGTGTTTAATTACTCAAAATTACTATCAATTACTAACTGTTACTGCAAATTACTTGCAGAATAGACACATTTGTTTGTGGCTATTAATGATTCCAATTACTCCTCATAGGTAATTGGTTTCTGCATGCAGACGGGCACCAACTGTCGAATAGGAGCTCAGCAATAAAACACGCGGCTCCTCTTGCAGCTTATTTTAGCTCAACCTGATATCTTAAAATCAGTACTGCAGCCGCCTTTTCTCCAGGGTTCTCTGCTACGTGCCCCAATGCCCTTGGGACGCCTGGGGCTGGTGCGGGCCTCGCTGATCTTTTTCAATGTAGAGTTGGAAGCAGGTCCCACAAGGTTACTCGAAATCACACAATTAATACCACAACATAGACAAACATCAAAAACATCCTGCCAAGTGAAAAAAGCCAGTCAAAAATCACCCCAGATTGCATGATCCCATTTACATGAAATGTCCATAATAGGCAAATCTATAAAAACAGAGAGGAGATTAGTGGCTCCCTGAGGCTGGGACAGAGGGGGCAGGTGGTGAGGAACGCAGTCGCTAATGGACACAAGGTTTACTTGGGGGTTTGACACCGATGTTCTAACATTAGATTTTGATGAGGTTTGTACAACACTATCAACTTCCTTGAAGACGCTGAATTATATACTTAGAATGGATGAACCGGGTAGTACATAAATCTTGTCCTCCTACAACTGATACAAGTATGTTAATCATACAATTAGGTGGCGGGAGGGCTGAGTTGTGGAGCTGCCGTGTCTGCCTCCCGCTTCATTGCTCTCTCCACTGGGCCAGCCTGCTCCAGCGTGTGTCAGGCTTGCTAGAAGGCATAACTCACTGAAGAAAACTGTGGTCATGGTTATGAAGGGCTCACCTCCAGCGATGTGTGTATTATTAAGAGGGCATAAACTGTGTTCATTCGAGTAACATAAAATGCAGCCAGAAAATGTACTTAACAGAAAGCTAAATTAAATAGTGTTTTGTCTTGGGTTCCCCTGAAAACAAAGCTGTGACAGGGCTTGCCAGCAGGTAGTTCACTCTGAGAAGTGATCCTAGGGCATAGGAAGGAGGGAACAGGAAGAATGAAAAGGGAAAAGAGAAAAAGGCAACCCAAATGTGCATTGTTGAGTGGACTTAATAATTTTGAACGACCGGGACTTGACACACTACGGGTCTCAGAAGAGCTGTGTGCACTGTGCTTCAGAAGCATTGTGTCCAAGATACAGAGAGGGAAATATTCCTGCACTGGCTCCTGACCCCATTGGTAAAGGACTGCTCAACTGCCGTCTCATCCAGATCGGCATATGAGCCAGCACAGTCAAACAGGACCCTATAGCATCCTCCAAGGCACAGACAGGCAAAGCCAAGGGCCGGAAGTAAGAGCTACGCTGTGCAGCTCAGGCAGGCTCTGGCCAGGTACGTCCATGCAGCTGCTGCCACAGCAAAAAACAAAACTGAAAGGTGTATCCACGGACTTCATTGAAATTAGCCACTTCTGCTCTCTGAAGGACAATGTCAAGAGAATGAGAAGATTAGGAATGACTAGGAGAAATATTTCTAAAAGACAAATCTGATAAAGGACTATTATCTAAAATAAACAAAGAATTCTTATAATTCAACAAGAAAACAAAGGACCTGATTTAAAAGGGGCAAAAGGTTGAAAAGACATCTCACCAAAACTACATGTAGCGAAGTAAGCACATGCTAAGATGCTCAACATCGTACGTCATTAGGAAACTGCAAATTAAAACAGCAACGAGATACCATTACACCCCTGTTGCAAAGGCCAGAATTCAAAACACTGACACCAAATACTGGCAAGGGTGTGAAGCAACAAAGGCTAATTCGTTGCTGATGGGAATGCAAAATAATGCAAACAGCCACGTTGGAAGACAGTTTGGCAGTTTCTTACAAAACTAAACACGCTCTTACCGTGCGATCCAGCAACCGGGCTCTTTGTATTTACTCAAATGAGCCGAGAATGAATGTCCACACAAAGACCTGCACGTGGACGTGTATAGCAGCTTTATTCATAATTGCCAAAGCTTGGAAGCAATCAAGATGCCCTTCAGCAGGTGAACGGATAAATAAACTAAGGTACATCCAGACAATGGAAAATTATTCAGTGTGCGAAAGAAATGATCTATCAAGCAGTGAAAAGATGTGGAGGAACCTTAAAAGCACATTCCTCAGTGAAAGGAGCCAATCTGGAAAGGCTGTGTACTGGATGATTCCAACTACACGGCATTCAGGGAAAGGCGCCACTGCGGAGACAGTAGAAGGTTGGTGTCTGTCAGGGTTAGAAGGAAGAGAGGGATGAATAGGCAGAGCACAGAGGATTTTTAGTCAATAAAAATATTCTGTATTATCTACAGTTGTGGATACATGTCATTTACACATTTGTTCAGACCCACAGAATGTACAACCCCGAGAATGAATCCCAATGCGAAGTGCGGACTTTGGACGATAATGATGTGTGTCCGTGCAGGCTCGTCAATTACAACAAACGTAGCAGCGTGGTGCGGGCTGTCTGTAGAGAGAGGATTGTCTGTAGGGGGAAGGCAGGGCATATGTGGGAAATCTGTAATTTCCGCTCGGACAGTGAACTTCAAACTGCTCTAAAAATAAAGTGCATTCATTTTAATCAACTAATAAACAAAAAGGATGACTCAAGAAGGTGGCCGATGGAACATCAAAGATGTCCACCATAAGAAATATCGTAATTGTATTACATATTATAATAACAGAGGCAGCTCCATCAACAGCTCCAATAAGAAATCAAATTTAAGGACGATCGAGTTGGTGATATGGGACAAGAACCTAACTTCCCATCTAGAAGAGAATCCACCTGCATCTGGAAGATTCTAGCATTTTAATGAAATTCCAGGCTCCTGGCATGTTGGTGAAATATTATATTGGCCCATGTTTCTGCCTGCACCCTTCACATCACCACACTCAAACATGACTGTTTACTATACCCTCCCGTTCCCCAGCATCCCCCATTATTCTCAGCTATTTTGATCTTATTTTTTCTCATTAACAAGGCATGCACTTTATTAAGGAATTAATAACAGACCCACAGTTAGATAATTGTGTTTTCGATTTGCCAGTTAACTCATTGACTCTGCTATGTACTGGCCTTCAGAGAGCTGAAGAATGATGGAGGTGGACCTAACCACTGAGCAGCTGATCGTCTGACTGGTCTCACTCTCAGGAGACGTCTCCTTGGACGGGTCAACCCCGCACTGGTCCACCCCTTCCCGCACCTCTGCTCGCCCTTTCCTCCGGCTGCCCCGTGTCTCTGCAGACACACCTGCTTCTGCCTCACATATCCCCCTGCACCCCCCTTCCCCTCCTCTCTCCCTAGACAGAGCCTAATTTTCTCACCTCATTTAATCCTCACCACATTAGGGAAGTGCTGTACTCATAGGGAACCAGCGTGCCTGGAGGTTACACAACTTCTCCAAGATTGCATAGCCTGCAAAAAGTTAAGTCAGCTGGGACACCTGAAATAGCATGAGCAAAAAATACGTAATTTAAAAATAAAGAAATAAACAAAGTGTTACTTTGAACACTAAAAAAAAAGTCAATCCCGGACGCAAACACAGACGGTTCGACTGCCGACCCCGCACTACCGTGCTGCCTCGTTGATATCAGAGGGAAAGCACATGCTTTGGGGAATTTAATGCAGGAATCATGTCCAAAGTTATCAGCAAGGTTAAGGGAATCCAGCAGGAGGCTGTGAAATATGCTGGACAACAAGAGCCGTTCCCACTGCTCGGCCCTGAGGGGCAACAGAGGGAGGTGACTGGAACCTGGACAAAGCTGTGGGCGAGGCCATTCCCCAGGGCGCTGTGGCCTTGGACAGAGAAGGCAGCCTGCCAACCTGCAGGCCAAGGAAAGAGTCAGAGGAATAAGTATCCTGACCTCACTCTCGATCGCTTGCTGGCACCTCCCATTGGCTGAACCCAAGCAGAAGGCAGAGGACGGAAGAGCACGGTGATGCAGTCTCTGAGGCCAGCGTGTCTGGACACACAACAGTGATTAGGGTGGCGGAAGGGTCTGGAGGGGGGTGGAGAAGGCAGGCATCAAGTCTGAGCTAAGGTACAGACTCTGGTCTGAGTCTAGCATCCCAGAGTTTTCCTAGAGGGCCCCCAGGGGACAGACGCCCCAGTGCTGGATCCAATGAAACAAAGCCAAACCTGAAACAGGAGCTGCTGCATTATCTGTCGAGGCCGCCATGGGCAGGCATCATTGGCCATTCCTGTCTCCGCTCGGCCCGTCCAGCTTGGCTTAACACCCCGGTGCCCTCTCCTCACACAGACATGCCTTTGAAGGTGGGGCTCCCTGTAATGGCCACCATCGCTCTGGTGACCAACACTGTCAGAAACTAAGGCTGACTAAATCGAACAGCTCTCAAAGTCCACACTAACGAGCCCGAGAGAGGACTTCCATGTCAAAGTCTTGATTATACAAAACTAATGTACTTAGGTCCACGCCAAAGGCTTGTAAGAAATCATTCTAAAGCACATCTTATAGTCACCTAAACGTTTCCTGGTCTAAGTTGGATGAGTCACAATATGGAAGAAGTGGAAGGGGACCGAGGCCAGGTCGGTGGCAGGCAGCAGCCGCTCACACCATCGCCTTCTCGCTGTGCAGTAGGCTGGACGCTGAGCCCGTAACTAGCATCGGCCTTGACCGCCATAGCCCTCAGTGCAATCCTGAGGAGAAAGTACTGTTTGAAATCACATTTTGTGAACATGAAACTGAGGTTTATGGTGATCGATTCAGAGACATCTTCCATGCACAGCTCACTGTGCTGAGATCCGGGAAGAATCACAGCTGAAAAATAAGACCTCAGTGAACTTAAAATCTAGTTGGGGAGAGAAGACACTAACCAAAACATGTGTGGAAAGTGAGTGACAGCCCTGGCTAGTGTGGCTCTGTTGGTTGGAGCATAGTCCCATAAACTGAAAGATCACAAGTTCGAATCCCAGTCAGGCACATACCTAGGCTGCAGGTTTGGTCCCCATTCAGGGTGTGTATGAGAGCCAACCAGTCAATGTTTCTCCCTCTCTCACATCAACTACCTCACTCTCTCTCCTCTCCCTCCCTTCCCCTCTCTCTAAAATCAATAAGCATGTCCTCAGGTGAGGATAAAAAAAAAAAGTGAGTGGCAAAAAGGGCCAAGTTTCCCAGGTTTCAGAAAGGAGGCAGTCAGGGTGGACTGGGCCGGCAGGGCGGTGGGAAGCGAGCTGAGGGCCAGGGGAAAGGTGAGGGGGGCACTGCATGTAAAGCTCAGGAAGGTCCCACACAGGTGGGCATGGCCAGGACTGCAAGGAGCTGGACTCCTGGTGGAGAGGCTTCAGGACAAACGGGGAGATCAAGGAGGGGATCTTGGCTGCCCTTTGCTAGTCCCATACAGCAGCCTGCTCCCCCACGCCTCTGCCTCTCAGCTTAGGGCCAGCCCCATGCTCCCCTTCCAGGCTCTTGGAGCTCTGACCAGTCCCAGGCTGCACACTTCCCACTCCCTGCAGGCTCCATCTAACAAGCTGTAAATAGCCTGTTTGAAAGTAATTGCATGTTTGGGACTGGTGCCTGCCATTTGTAATTGCTCATTCTTTCCCCAGCCACTTTCTCTCTTCCTATTTCCTAAGTTTGTTTCCCGGAAGCAAATCCAGGAGCCTTCCAGGCAAGTGACTGGAGGAGATAATGAGGCCTCGTGGGTCCACGATTCAACCTGACTTTGCTGACCAGGGAGGACTCTGGAGCAACTACCTGTCTCAAGACTCAGGACAGAAAAGGCAGCATGGACTCCTTCCCTCCTAAAAGGCTCTCTGAGCAACCACAGACCAGCTACAAAAATGCCTACCCAACCTAGGGTATAGGGACCCTCCTTTGGGGCAGCAGAGGCTAACTCTCCAATGACATCCATCTACTGCATGCCCCCTGCTTCCCTATGTCCCTCAGAAATCAAATCATCAGCACTCACTTCCTGAATGCCTTCTATGTGCAAGATCACCTTAAGTGTTCTATCTGACATATTCCCCCTCCAAGCTAAGCACGAAGCTCTTACCCCGGGCTCTACCCCTGGAGATGTGGTCCCCACCTCCGCTCACCTCTGTGGAGCTGGTCCTGCACAGAGATAGCCGCCCATCGGCGGAGCGAGTCCCACTGGGGCACCATCACTGCCACTCACTTTGGGGCAAGTTCCAACCCGGGCCCCGAAGCTCGCTCAGGCGGCCGTAGCTTGCCCTCACTGGAAGTGTCATAGAGTCTGTGCCCGCGGGTTCAGCCCTCAGCCAATGCCAACAGAGGTCAGTGCACAAATATCCCTCCTCCGTCTCCTCTCAAGCACGATCACTTTGAGGTGCATATTTTACTCTGGCTCCTAGAATTGTCTAGCAAAACTGTGCTCCGATTGCATTCTTCCTCCCCCAGTCTACTGGCCATTCACCTACAAATGCTACTAGCATGGCCTTCAGATAAAATGCTTGCACTTGGACTTTGGGCGCAGGGTCTCCTCCTGGGAAGTCCATATAAGTCACTTAGTATCAGAAATGGACTCAGAAATGATATCCTTAGCATGGGATTCTGAAGTTAGATCCCTTGCAGGCCAGAGGACAAGAATCCCTTTACGGGTAATAAATGGGGTGAAATGAGACACATCATGGTAGTGTAAAATTCAAAGTCCTTATCAAATGGAAAGAAAACTGCTCAGGTTACAATCTGAGTCTCAGATGTCACAGAATTACAAATATGGCTGAGCTCACGGGCTTGGAAAGCTTCCTATGCTAAAGTCAGGGAGGGAGTGGGAATCTGAAACCTGGAACAGGACACGTGGCACATGCACTGGAATACCATGTTAATCAGGCCCATGAGCAAGAAGGAGCAAGAACTCTGGAGACCCTGGAAAGACATGTAGAGCAGTTGTTGGGAGATAAACTTTCAAAGAGTAAGGGGCCCGTGACATCCCTGAAGACTAGGGGCCTGGGGGTCTACAGCATGCTGGACCTTCCTCTTCAAGGTAAAGCAACCATACCGTGCATTTTCTTCCATTCAGGACAGGGCCCAGCACTGGGCAGGCTTCCTTAGGTTTTTGATGACAGCACACACCACTCTTGGGAATGCTGCTGCAGCCCATTCTCCCAGTGACTGAGAAGGTGGTCCGTGTTCAGAGGTGCCCCGAGCCACAGAGGCCCTGCAGCGCCGGGGAACAGGTGGTCCTACCGCTTGGCCCCCATGGTTCCTCCATTCTCACCCACCCATGGTCCATAAGGATGCTCTAGCCGACAGTCTTTTGGACTCTGGAGTCTAGAGTGTGCATAAAAGCTGAAACTGCAGAGCTGAGGCGTGGATCCCTAGGCTCCACGGCAAATATTACCCTTTCCAGAGCAGTGCCTGGCACGCTCCCAAGCCCCCGACTACAGAATATCAATGACTGTGGTGCCAGAGATGAGCTGGGAGTGTGGGGCCCACTCGGATGTACGGTGGAAAGGGCACAGCGGCAAACCTTAGACGATGGGTACCCATATGCTCCTGGGGGTCGTAAACGGATTACGTGGCTGCCTGGGGCCTTGAAGGAGCCATTCCAAAGGTCAGAGAGGTCTGAGGCAGAAACCTGTGTGTGGACCCACCCACAAGAGTGGGTGTGGAGTGTGTGGAGAAGAGAACGCCCACATCGGGAGGAGCACTCAGCAGCAGTGGAAAGAGCCATTGCTGGAAGCCCGTTGGCCCAGACACTGCACTGCTCACTCAGTGGGCCGGTGACGGGAGCGGCCGGCCACAGAGGGGGAGGCTGTGGTCAGCCCACCAGCATGGGCTCCTTCTCACCAAGCTTGACAGTCACTGCACTTCTGGATGTCTCACCTGTTAGCACAGAGGTTAAGATGAAGCCCCAGGCATGGCACCATCCCCCAAAGAGATCGGTCCCCTGGTAAAAAGATGATCCCCTGGATTCCTTTGGCCTTAGTGGGGTCGGTGGTCCCAGACAGATGTACCTCGTGCAATGAGGGCATGGTGGAGCCTTCACCAGCTCCACCTTTGGAGGACGCACAGTGCAATCGATGCAACATTCACCCAGCCCTGAGTTCACTTCGAAATAAAGGAGGTGTGGCCATGAGCACAGGACCTCTGAGGAAATAGGCTCCGAGCCTGCACAACCAGAAACAGCACTCAGTATCACCCCATAGGATGGTCTGGTGAGGGTGCCATGCTGCCAGCACCAGCCCCAACTGCACAGTGGGGGTGGCCCCTGTTGCTACCTCGGCCGCTGTGTTATGGAACTCAAGGGTGTCACTGCTTGGGGTGCTGTATTCAAGAACGTGAGGTGGTTTGAGGGAGTTGTTAGGTAGTTTTGTTTACTTGCAGCAAGTAAAGGAGACAGAGGATTCACATCCAAAGCTGTCTCCCTGCAACGAGGCATTGCTTCTACATACGGTTTGTGTTAACTACATGTCGATTGCTTCTTTGCTACACTTACCAGGTTGGTTCCTGTCAAGCTCATCCTGTTTACAGCTGCCTCTGCAAAGTACTGTGCTGCCTTTTTTTTAAATTTTATTTATTTATTTACTTACTTACTTACGTTTAGAGAGAGGGAAAAGGAGGGAGAAATAGAGGGAAAGAAATATCGATTGGTTGCCTCCCACATGCCCACAATCAGGGACCTCGCCCGCAACCCAGGCCTGTGCCCTGACCAGGAATTAAACTGGGAACCTTTCTGTGTCGGGAGGACACCCAACCCACTGAGCCACACCAGTCAGGGCTACTGTGCTACATTTTAGCATTTAGCGAGAATCACCCAGAGCTGGAGACTCTTGCCTTATCTGAGAAGTGGGCAAAATGGCCACAGCAGTGCCACCCAGCATCCGGGCTTCTCCAGTCCTCTACCCTCTATGAGCACTGCAGGCTCACACTGCAGCGCTGCTGTACCTCGCAAGCTGCTGACCCACACTTGGGACAGATGTGTTTGACCACATCTGCATCGGATGGAGGTGCCCTACGCTGAGAAGGAAGCTGGAAAAACAAATCTGAGGCATTTTCAGAAGATGCAGAATTAAATGAAATGGGCACCTCCTCTGTGCAATGGGACCGTATGACTGGCTCAAGCTCACACAGGACAGCGGTGCAAGCCTCCCGGTGGCTGGGCAGCTCATGCCAGGGCACCAGGCTGCCTGCCTTTCCTCGGGGGTCCTCTCCCCTTTGTTCACAAGCCTTGGGCCTGACCCTGAGTGTACACTCCTTACTTCCCCTTCCTGCTTCTCCAGAATGGCAGACACAGAGGAACTCCACTGGGAAAAGCAATGTCAGGTACCCCTGCTGCCCAGCCATCCCAGGAGCGGCCTCCCAGGCTGAGGCACTGAGCCATGGACAGGTCATGGGCTTCTTTACCGGGTACCCTGCTCCCCTCGCTGCTTTTGGAGACTGCTCCTCGATGCTCCTTACGGCCCCTGCAGTATGTGAGTTCCGTGGCCAAGGCTCAAAGAACCGGGAGTGTATTTATGGCAGTCCCTACTCTTGCTTAGGAAAATATTGATTTTCTAACAACGGATGACTGTAGAGCCATTAAATCAGACTAGACTATCATAAACTCCAGGATTAACCAAAGAGTTCTTGCACCTTTTCTTTTATACTCTCCTGAGCAATTGGGAGTGGGTAGGTCTGCATAAGCAAGATAGGGTCACAGCATTTATTAGCTGATTTTTTAAAAAGCCCCTCAGTTCCCCAGCCCCACTGCTGGATAAGTAATTAACCACTCTGCTCTTGTTTTAAAGATTGGCTGACAGGAATAAGGGTGGCTAGCTGTTTACAAAAATTCTAAAAGCTCCTAAAGGGATTTGCAGCTTGTTAAATAGGGTGCAAAGGGAAGGGGAAGGGGTGAGGACAAGGCCGGCCCTGGGGGCCTGCTCTCCAGTCTCTGCCTGCCCAGGGTGGGTGAGCTCATTAACTGCTAGTGAGGCGAGGCTATCTTTTTCCCCCTTTTGGGGAAGATCTCTGTCTTTCTTCTTTATTGATTGCTTGCTTTTCACGTTCCGTCCTTTCTCCCTATCCTGAAACGAGAAAAATGAGCCCTTGCCACGGGCTTTAAACTTTACACCCAGACAATATCTCCCCCTTATCTAATGCCAGGCCAGAAGCTTCAGCCCAGAGGACGCTGGGTAATGCTACAGGAGATTATGTCATAAAATGGAGAGATAAGCAAAAGAACCAATCTAAAGGACGCAGCAAAATTTACCTTTCCACCGCCCTCCACTTCCCTTTTAGAAGAAGGCTTTAAATCAATCTGCCTTCGCTGTAAATTCTCTTTCTAAAATTTGATAACAGTGCAATATTTTCCTCAGAGATTGGGTTCTAATAAGATAGAGGTTGGGGGTGTGGGGAGCCAGCTGGGTTTAGCAAAGTAATAAAATGCCATGATTGATCCCGGTCGGTGGGATTGCCTGGAATTGCCGCTATTCTCGGCTGGTAAGCATAATCCACCCAAGTCATAAATTGCATGTCTTCCAGGAGACAGTCGAGTCTCTGTATTGATCACGATTTGTTGTTCTGTTCTCCCGTAATTGTTTCCCGTGATTAAGGCTGCAGGTAGAGAAGGAAGTCTGGACCAGGAAGTCTGTGAGCAGCAAGGAATCTGGGCAGGATGGGAATCACGCTGCCAACGCCACACTGAGGCTGGGCGTGGGAGCTGAGTGGTTCAGGACCCCGGAGTGCCAGGCCCGCTCCTCGCCCCCTCAGCCTCCTCCCAGCGCTGCGCAATCCGGCAGCCTCGCCGCACCTGTCCTCACGCCATACATGTGAAGGGCATTCCTTCCCCATTGGCACGACGCGGGCCTCCTGGATGCGTCACCACACAGCACGGCAGAATCTCCATCGTCACCATGGCAGGAAAATCGCGGCGGGCGCCGGATGCGAATGACTCTGACGTCAGCACTTGGCAGAGATTCTGCCGCCCCCACCCAATCTCTTCACCCAGAAGTGAACCTTCGGGCTCAGACTGGAACCTGGCCCAAGACAGCCCAGCCCATGAGCAAAGGGTCAGGCCCTGTAGGACCCCAAGTTGGGAGCGTGGGTACCCTGACTACCTATCCTTGAAGTAGGAAGTTTTACAATCACATCGTTTATAACTTTTTTTAAATCCTCACCTGAGAATGTTTACTGACATTTTCTTTTAGAGAGAAAGGAAGGGAGAGAGAGACATCGATTGGTGGCCTCCTATTCGCGCCCAACGATGGGATCAAACCCCCAACCTAGGTGTATGCCCTGACCGGGTCAAACCCGCAACATTTTGGTGCACAGGACGACACTCCAACCAAATGAGCCACCCAGCCAGGGCCAGCCACATCGTTTACAGAGTGGCCAGAATGCCAGCATAGTCACTGATGCCCACCCATAGGCCGGTGTGCCTGCCAGCAATCAGCCTATCGTCTGGGAGACCCAGTCTCCACACTTACCCGCTGGGGACAATAATATGACCTGTCCTGTCAAGTTTCTGTGAGCATTTCGATGCAATTACATGGGAACACACAAAGACACTTAGAACCTTTCTAAGCAAAGCAGGGTTTTTAACAGTGCAAGGAAATTTATACTTTGATTCCTTGGAATGTCTTAGCCATATCCAGAGAAATGAATTCAAAATAAGGTCATGTGCCTTTAAACAGGAAACTCAGACACCCCCCGCCCTGCACTGTCAGAAGTCAGTTCACCATTTTTTAGTCCCATCCTCTTGGGGATGGAAATGGGAATTCTTCCCTCAGTGACCTTGACACTCTGGCAGCTAAATCATCTGTATGTGATCCGCTTGTCTGATCGTGAGGCCATTTGACTATGTGCCTTAAAGAAAAGATTCCTCAAACCCAGAGTGATTTTCCCTTCTTCCTTCTTTTGTCCAACTCTGAGCTTTAGGGCAGGCAGGTGATAGTGGAGACCAGAGCTGTCAGAGCATCCAGGACTCATAGGGCTGTCTCTCCTCCTGTTCTTCTCTCAAAGTCCCCTGGCTGAGACAAGGGAGCCGAGTGGGGACCCCGGGCCCATGCAAGCCCAGGAAGACAGGGGGGTCTTTGCCTCTGCGTCCCAGCCTCCCCTCTGGCCCTCTGCCCCTTAACTGAGGCCCCCAGGTCTTCCGCGCCCATCAAACCTTGCTCAGGAAAGGATCTGCCCTGAGCTCCAGGAGACGGAAGTAGAGGATGGAATCAGACTGTTGCCATTCCAAGCCTGACTCCTATGACTATAAACCACATTGCTCAGAGCACATGAACACAGTCTTTCTGTGCCTCAGTTTCCTCTTCTATCCAATGAGGACAACAACACCCACAGTTCCTATTCCATGGGGTTGAGGTGAGGGCTACCTGTGCACTCCAAACGCCTGGAACATGGTAGGCCCCAGTAGGTGGCACCTTGTGTGAACTGGTCCAGAGCAGTGTCGACAGAGGAAGCCAGACCCCAGCAGCTGAAGGAGAGTGAGGCGGCGGTGAAGGGCAGGGGGGGAGTGAGAAGAGACAGCGAGTAGAGAAGGCTCCTTAGGAAGCAACCTGGGGGTCCATCCATAGCCGATAGATGGGTGGATAAGGAAGACGTGGCGCGCATACACAATGGAGGAATACTCAGCAGTAAAAGGGGGAGGAACCCTGCCACCTGAGACAGTACCGGTGGACCTAGAGGGTGTCATGCTAAGTGAAGTATGTCAGGCGCAGAAAGGCAAACACTGCATGGTATTACTTCTGCTTGGACTCTGAGAAATCAAAACAAATGAACCAAGAATTTTTCACAAAATAAAAACAGGCTCACAGAGACAGAGAACAAACTGATGGTTGCAGAGGAAAGGGAGTGGGAACGGGGCAAGAAATGTGAAGGGGGTGCAGTCAGTGACACTGTGACAAGCGGGCATGGCAACAGGCGGCAACTAGACCCAGTGTGGCGGTCACACTGTAAGGCGGCCCAACGCAAATGCTGAGTTGCTTTCCTGCACATCTGAAACTAATGCAATGTTGAATACCAACTACACTTAAATTTTTTAAAAACTAAGGCACAAAGACAGGAATATTAGTGGATTTTACATAATACATTGTACATACTTGTACACCTATTTAAATGCGGTTCCTAAGATGATTATGTAGTGGGAGTGCTTTGCAATTTATGTAACTGTAAGGAAGCTCCAATAGGTGAAGTATCATCACATGAATAAAGAACAGCATTCATTTTTACCATTGTGAGGACAGATGTGAAGGAATCACATACGGAAATAATGAGGCAAGCCACACAAGCTCTGATTATTACAAACTCAAAGAAACAGTCATAAAAGAAAAAACGTGGCAGTGAAAGACCGGGAATGGCCAGTGTTGGCCTCTCCCAGGGCACCCAAAATTCTCACCACATATTGTTTTCCAACGGGTCTTTTTGCCAGGCGAATAATTTCTAAATATTTCTGAAAGGAAGAAATTGAGAAGAAATATTGCAATAGTGTCCCACGTCCTCTCAGAAGGCTCACCAGTTGCACGGTGTTTTTCGCACTTCAGACCTGGACGGGAGGTGACGGGAACAAGGGCAGGCAGGAGGCATCACAGCTCCGTGGAATGAAGACACTGGGCACAGACACCAAGGCCCCCTCCCTCCCGCCTCTGCTCCTCCCGGTCCCCCGAGCCCAGAAGAACCGTGACAGACCAGCATGAGCGACATCCTCACATCAGTGGGGAGCTGGTAAATATTCCTGAATTTCCTCTGAGGAATCCTACTCAGGACGTAGAATGGAACCAGAATTTCACGTTTACAAAGCTCTCGATATATTGGTGACCATGCAGGTGTGGACTATCCTAAGGAACTCTCTTTATCAGTACAACCTGGTGCTGCAGGCACTCTGTCCCACAGTGATTCCCCCACAGAGGGCCCCTGCCCCCTCGGACCCACTGGACAGGGCCTCTGGCCCCCAGGGTGCCAGCTGAGTGTGCAGAGGCAGGGGGAGCACAGGAGTCCCCGTGAAAGTGGACACTGCGCCAGAGCAGAGAAGAGGGGCTCTGTTCCTGGAAGCACCTCACAGAGACCCCGCACGACCACCAGGAAGCCCTTTTCCACGACCACAGGTCTCCCCGAGGCACAAACCCATGAGACCAGTGACAGTGGGCAGGTCTATGCCAAGAACTGCCCCGGTGGAGGAGCCAGACATGGCCCTTTTATTGCAGGTACTCGGCCCTCAGCCTCTCCGGCTCTTCCCTAAATCCCCTGAACCTCTCCCGCTCAGGTGGGCGGAAGACAGCTCACTCCTTCCCTGTGGCTGACTAACTCCAGTGCCTCAGGCCAAGGAGGCTCGCCGCACACTGTGTGGTTCTCAGAGGGAGGACTCTGGCCTCCTGGAAGCGGCTGGGAGCCCCAGCCCTGGCCAGGCTCCCCACCAGCAAGAGCTGTGCCTCGTTTTCTCACTAATTCCCCAAGAAGCAAAGACACCTCATCCAAGCCAGCACTATTTTTTCTTTTTAATGGCCATAACACAGTCCAATATCACATAAGGAAAATGTATTGCTGCAATTAATGGGGCTCTGACCAGCTCCTAGTGAAATTACAACCCTAAACATTATTGTGCAACAGACCCGCTGACCCCTTCCCATAGGGTCACCACAGCAGCTGCGGATGGCTCTCCTTCAGGCCCACTTAGAGCTCCTCTGCCACGTGCAGCCCTGCTCGGATGCCAGAGGGATGGGACTGTCCCTGCTCACTGTGCCATATGCAAATGAGAAATTAATAAACACTTAGCTCATGTGTGTTACCCAAGGTCATTGGCTCTTCCCCAGAAAGCCAGACTTCTGGTGTCCATGGGCTCCCTGAGCCTTGCCAGATGGTGCCTTTTCCACATGTTGTCACAGCAGTCGAGAGGCAGAGGGTCCCCCCTTGGTGGGAGCCCTTAGTTCGAGCCTCCACACAACCAGCTGCCTGCTTCCTTCCTAGGTCCTGCTCAGCATCCTCAGTGAAGGGCAGGGGAGCTGCTGTACACAGATGCCAGCCCAAACTTGGCATTGGGATCAAATAGGCTTCGGGAGGAAAAGAGCAAAGCGACTCATTCTCTGGACTCTGTTCAAAATCAAACTGCCACAGGTATTTTCCCAGTTTGGTTCACAAAAGTACATGCACATGAGCATTCAGAGCAGCTTTGCTGGTAATAGTCAGATGCCACACACAACCCAGCTGTCCTTCCGGACATCTTCAGTGGCCCAGCGCGTCCATCCACGCCGTGGAACAGTGCTCTGCAGCTGGCAGGGCAGGGCAGGACACAGGGACCACCTGGACGGCCTCGAGGGAATGATGCTGCAGGGGAAGCAAAGCAACCCGGGGTTCACGTGATGTGATTCCATTTGTAGAACCTCCTTGAGATGACAGAACCGTAGAAGTGGAGACCAGATCAGTGACCTCCAAGGGTCAGGAGACGGGGCAGAGGGAGGCCACTGTGGCTATAAAAAGACGACATGAAGGTTCATGACATGATTGAACCTTTCTGGGTCTTAACTGTGGGGCTGGTCACACGTCCTGCACATGTAATGAAACTATAAAACTGCATTGAATTAACACACACACACACACACACACTCACACACACACAGAAAATAGCAAAACCGGAGTAAGGTGGGGGATTACATCAACGTCAACCTCCTGATTATGAAATTATGTTATAGCAATGCAAGATGTTACCACTCAGACTGGCTGGCAGGTCCGCAGGGTCTCTCTGTATTGTATCTGACAACTGCGTGCACATCCACAGTCCTCTCAAAGGGAAGTTTTAAGAAACCCCGTCAGCCGCCGTAAGCAGACCGTCAGGGTCAGAATTACCAAAGAAAGTCATGTTGCTCGTGTGCCCCTTGCTGTGGGCGATGGGAAGGGCACTTCGCCCTGGATGTGTGCCCCCTGCAAACCCATAACCCCAGTCGAATCATGAAAAAACATCAAATAAACCTGGATTGAAGGACATTCAACAAAATGCTGGTACTCTTCCCTGATCTTGGCATTTCCAAAAACAAGGAAAGAATGAGAAACTCAGCAGAGAGAGAATAAGAAATCTTGGTAATGAAATGCAATGTGGTGTCCCAACGTGGATCCTGAAATAGGAAAAGGACATTAGCAGAAAAACTGGTGAAATAAATATGGCGAGTAGGTTAGTTAATATTGAATCAGTAGGATATTGTGCACCCTCCTGAGACCAGTTTGAAATCTCCCTCTTCCAGGAAGGCTTCCCTGACCACTGATTGCCCTGACCCATGGGAGTCCCCTCTGCATCCCTGTGGTGAGGGAATACAGAAGCTAATGACTTAATCTTTGTCTCTTCCTCAAAGATCCTGCTGCCAAAATAGCCTGGATTTTCCTGTGCTTTTAATCTGCTAGATTCAAACTCAACGAGGTGTGTGAAGAAGCCTGGGCTAGCCTCCTGGATGATGACAAAAACATGGCCCATTCACCCATGTCGCCTCTGTTGGCAGCCTGCAAGCCACCAGGCACAAGACCCTCCAAGATCACCCAATGGCTAAGCAACCCACCAACGATCACAGACGCACGCAGAGACCCCACGGCAACCAGCCAAGACCAAGAGCAGAACTGAGCCTCTCAGCCCGGCCCAAACTACCAACTTCCAGAACTATGAGCTCAACAGGTGTTTGTTTTAGGGCATTTTAAAAAATTAACCAGCCCCTAACATAGCTATACATTTACATTTTCATCTCTATCCACACATCAAATATAAAATTGAATTTTTAAATTCATCATATCTTTCATTTATTCCCCAAAACAACCCTGTGAGGCTAAAATGATCATCTCTGCAGTCAAGAGACATGAGGCTCAGCGAGGCTAAGTGCCTGGACACACAGCCAGTGGAGAGCTGGGAGTTGAACACAGGTCTCCTGAGGACCAGTCCAGCATTTGACTCTTTCATGCTTCAATCTCTACTTATCCATTACCTTCTATTTTAATATAGTTTTTATTAGTATATTTTATTCCAACTAGACAATGAGAGCTTCAATCTGGCTCATATTTTAATCTTTTCATCATCCTTTACAATGCCTAGCCCCATAGACCTCGGCATACTCTAGTTAAATTGAATTAACCTCTCGAGAGCTTCAGATAGGCTCCTCTCTCCACAACCCATCACAGGCAGTGCCTTGGCCATGGTCACTGCTGTTTGTCGGAGATATTGATCATGTCTGTGACGTATTCTGACCTTGGAGCTGCTGGGCGCAGAGAGACCAGAATGCAGCCATTATTCGAAACAAGGAAGTCATCACTGGACCTCTCTCTCTCTCCCTTCATAAAACTGCAATGTGGCTAATTAGCTACTTCTTTCTTTCACAGACCAGAGCTGTGCAGAATGGACAGGTGGCCGCCACAGTGGGGAGTGAGAGCAGGCAGCCAGCAGGCCGCCCCGGGACCCCAGGGGTGGGGCTATCAGCACCCCGCCACCACAGCAGGGCCTCCCTCCCAGCGTACAGAGAAGCCTGGCTGACCCTGCTTCTGCTTGCATGACAAATAACTTGAGTACAAATCTGGATCCTGCCACTGACGAGCTGGGTGAGCTTATCCACTCCCTTAGCATCTCTGGGCCTCACAATCCTCATCTGTAAAACGGTCGTGAGGATGTTGACGAGCCCACGTGTCGCCTGCCCTCAAACTGCTAATCTCCCTTCTCCTGAACTCCTGCAGGTGTGTCAGATGTCCTTGTTTTTCCTGTAACGAAAAACTTCCCCCCATTTCGTCTGTCGGGTCAATTCACATTTCCATTTGCAATAGCTAAGTTTCTTTTTTCTTTTTCTTCTTCTTCTTATTAATTTTAAAACCTCAGCCAAGGACATCTTTTCCATTGCTTTTAGAGAGAGAGAAACATTGATTCGATAGGGAAGCAGCAATTGGTTTCCTCCCACATGCACCAGGACCAGGGATGCAACCTGAAACCGATGTATGTGCCCTGACCGGGAATAGAACCCACGCCTTTCAGTTGGGAGATGATGCTCCAACCAACTGAGCCACACTGGCCAGGGTTAGCCAGTTTTCTTAAAATGAAATGAGTAACTTTTCTCTTCTGATTGGATCCTCAGAACCAAGGGTTGGACGTGCCCGGGCTCGCAGACCCACAGCCCTGAGTGCGCAGACGGAGAGCAGACGCTCGTGGTTCCTGAGACGCTCATGATTCCCCTCCAGCGGCCACTGCAGCTACGAAGGTTCTGCCCCACTATCAGAGCACGAACTGGTCTCCGTCCACGCAGTAAGATCTGACACGACAGGCTCTCCTTACTTCTCACTAAGCATCTGCTGCTGTCACCGACTGAAATTCTGCCAGCGGAAGTCATGCTTTGGGCATCAGGGCCACTTTTCCTTGAGAGCCGGAATGCAAACCACAGAGCCCGGGAGTGGAGTCATAGTTCCAGGAGCTTTGAGACAGCACCTGGAAGGAGCAGGGCTGGGTAGTTCTGGTTTTTGCGGGGGAAGAAGGTGATGCAGGAAGAGGAAAAAAACGAAGGTCTCGAGAGGGACGAGCATGGGGCCGCCGGCCTATTTTATAGTTCTGCCCAAAGTAAGCCTACCAGGTAGTGTGGGCCCCACCGAGGCCACGAGTGAATGAGAGAGAGCAAGAGTGACGGTGTGTGTTCACAGCAAATTTGGAAGGAACAGAACTTTTCATGCCAATGACTTCTAGATCTCTTCATTGTGCTAGGAGTCAGTAGTCAGAGAGTCAGACTTTTCTAGATAGTCCCAATTTCATATTTTTCATTATTCCACAAACCTTGGCTTTTTGTTTGGAAAATATCAAAAGACGGGGAGCCCTGGCTGGGTGGCTCCATTGGTTGGAATGTTATCCTGATACCAAAAGGCTGTGGGTTCGATCCCTGGTCAGGGCACATACCTAGGTTGCAGGTTCAATCTCCAGGACACAACCAATTGATGTCTCCTTCTCTTCTCTCTCTCTCTCTCTCTCTCTCCCCCCCCCCTTCTCTCTCTCTAAAATCAGTAAACATATCCTCGGGTGAGGGTTTTTTAAAAAAGAGAGAGAGAGGGAAAGCTACAAATTTTCTGCATTCAGGGACCTTGTCAGCCTTGCTCATCTCTACTCCGCCACACCTATGTGTGCCCAGAACATGACAGGCACCCAGTCAGGTGTTTTGCTTTTCCCGCACTGAACCGTTAAAATGAACTTTTATAGAAAAGAGCAAGATCGCTCTACCCAGCAGAGGCCATTCCCAGGAAGCATCGTACCTTTGGTGGGCTGTGTTCTCCTCCAGAGACACAAGCTGTGTCCCCGGAAGTGTTATGGGGTGGAAAGCCCTCAGGCCTCAGTCCCAGAGGAGCAGACATTTCCTCTGCAGTCGGCACCCCAGCCCGTTGGCACCCCAGCCCCGCACCGTGGGCTGCAGCTGGCAGGACAGAAGCTCCCTGAACGGTGTGGGGCTGGCTGGCTGGCCGCCTGGGGCTGCCCTCTAAATCATCTCAGCCAATCAAGCACTTAATGTTCTCTGTTCCCCAAGAATGTTGCACATCGGTGCTGCCCATGTATCTTTCAAGTTTTATCTTCAACATCTTATAAATCATCCATTAAATACCTCCCAACTAATGCACCCGGCTGTTGTTCTCAGTCAGGCTGGAAAGTGCAAAATCAGTTTTACTGCATATTAGTCCTGCCCAGTGGGCTCTAAAAAAGTAAGGGAGAAGCCAGAGAAGGGAAAGGCAGCTCCCAGCAGCCCCTGCGTGGCTGCTGCTGTGGCCCAGAGGCCAGCGGTGGAGGTGACAGAGCAAGGCGTCGGCACCAACACCCGATCTCCAGGATTCCTTCTTAAAGCCGACACTGGGGCGCTGGCCCTGCAGCGTGGTGGCCTGTGGAACGGCACGCAGTCACACACACACACGGACACTGCACTGCCCAAGCCAAGAAGGAAGCTCTCGGCTGAAAAGAGGGAGCACGCGCAGATGGCCGAGGGTTCAAACTTCTATTGCACCTCTGGTGAGTTGCCTTCCTATATCTTAGTTTTTGCATCACTAAAGTGGAAATAATCTATAATCTCATAAGGAATTTATGATATTTTTAATAATCTTCACCTGAGGATATGTTTATTGACTTGAGAGAGAAGGAAAGAAACATTGACATGAGAGAGAAACATCGATCAGTTGCCTCCTGTACACACCCTGACCAGGGACTGAACCCACAACCTAGGCCTGTGCCCTCACCAGGGACTGAACCCATGACCTTTGGTGTAAGGGTTCCGAGCCACCTAACCAGGGCGGAATTTAAAATTTTTAATAGAATGGTGTGTATAAAAGTAGTTTCCATAACAGAGTATGTAGTCGGTGAATGAAGTGAAATTCTACTCTTTTTTTATTTTTAATTTTTAAATTTAATTTAATTTTACCCTCACCCAAAGACATGTGTACTGATTTTAAGAGAGAGGGGAAGGGAGGAAGAGAGAGAGGGAGAGAAACGCCGGTGTGGGAAAGAAACACTGATGAGTTTATATGCCCTGACTGGGGATCCGACCCATAACTTAGCCATGTGCCCTGACGGGAATCAAACCCACACCCTTCGGTTTACAGGATGACACTCCAACCAGCTGAGCCACACTGGCCAAGGCTCCAGTCTTGGTACAAGCTATAAGCAAACTAGAATGCCATCCCAACCATGTGGACATGCTGGGTTTGGTCTTTAGTCACACGAGACCCTGGACAGCTTCACCCCTCATCTCTAGTGAGACCACACAACTTGAAGCAAGCCATAAATGTGTTAGCTGATCTGTGAGTGGATCATCATAAAACTTTGGCTTCAATTCAGGGTCGGGACCAGATAGTCCCTTCGAATGGGTGCAGGATGCGTCCAGATCTTGGAAGAAAAGAGGATAAGCCTTAGGTAGCGCAGCAAAGGTACTGAAATACTGAACTCCAGCCCAAAGACCTGGGTTCGAGCCCAGCTCCTAGGGAAGTCTCATCACCTTTCTGAGCCCGCATTTTAACCACTATAAAAGGAGAACATTCAACTATATCACTGGTTTAAAGAAGATGTTTAATCCAAGAATTCTTGCTACCAAATACAGTTTTGTGGCAGTCCGATATGTGAACTAATATAAGTGAAGTTGTTCTTGTTAATGCCACTTGGGGGTGTGAGGCTCCACAAGCTGCTTCTCCCCTGCCTCTTCCCGAAGCCCCTCTGACGAATTCCTGGCCCTCTTGGAGGCCAATGTGTAAGCAATGGGTCCAGGAAGAACATAATTTCTCATCACCGTGGGGCTTGTTCAGTGCACCTCACTGGGTCTGTGCCATAAAAGACTGCTCCACAGTTAACAAGACAGGGAGACACGAATGGGGCAACATGGAAAAGTATGTTATCAGGTGAGAAAAGCAAGGTGCAAAGCCACACCTGCACAGTAGGACCCCACTGAAGACCATGGACACACACACATACTTCCTGAAAGAGCCCCAAAGAATACACACTAAAATCCCAGCCACAGTCCCCTCTGCGGATGTGGGGAGTGCTAGTGAGGTCAGGTTTTCCCTTCGGCTGTAGTACCTGAGGTTCTCTTCTGACCACACACACACATACACACACAAATGTTCATATGTTGCATGATCAAAAACAACAGAAATAAAGCATCAAAGGCTTTTCTAGTTTTATGAGTCGTCTGGCTGAAGCAAACCCTCAAGTTCTTTTTCCTTTTCATGTCATTTCTGCAATCAGACACTGTTCTGGAAAGTCACTGCCACCACAGAAGGCACCCAGCTGTTGCAAACTGGAACGGTGAGGAGTCCTTGTCCTGGGCTGAGGGTGCCTGTCACTGGGCTGTGTGATTTAGGACGTGCCAGCTCATAGTCCACATCCAAGTGTCCTCCATGGTGTGAAACCATCATTGCCATCCTCAGGCCTTTGAGGAAACGCCCTGCCACCAGAGGCTAAGGAGACACTAGCTCCCACAGGCCAGCACACATCACCATGTCATATTACTGAAAGAGAGGCAGAAAAACCCCTTGGCAAAATCACCTGGGACCTAATCATCAGTCTGGCAGGACACAGAGCACTCAGGGTCATTTTCAAGCTATTGTTCTATGTGGGATAGTCCAGGGTTTTTTTAAGAAGAGGAGGTACATTTGAGGAGGGCTGACCTAGGATGCAAGGCTTTGGACAACCAGTGTGTGTGTGTGCGTGTACATGCATAAACATGTATGTATAAACATGTGTGTAGACTGTATTAAAGTTTTCCCAGACGTGAAGCTATAGAGATGAAATTATAAAGACATGTGGAAATTCCTAAGAAGTCGCTGATTCAAAAGCAAGAGACATTCACAATGGGAAGAAGTGAGGCATGTTGGCACACGTCCACGAGGGACTGAAAGTGGGAAGAGACCTTCGAATTAGTTGCAAGGAACATTTATTCAGCAGCTATCATGCTACCCGCCCTGTTCTGATTACTGTCACATATGGTCTGAGCCTAAGTTCCTTCATCTCAAAACTCAGCAAAAAGCCAAGGCAGAAATACTTCAGGTTTATGCCCGGAGGAGGGAAACCTGTCAAAACGAGGTTCAGAGATATTCAACCTGGGGTCAAAGATGTTACACCCAGAGAGGAAAGGAAAGCCCTCTTGTGTCCCAATATGTCAGTCAAGGTTAAGTTTGGCAGCAATGGGAGAGCTGGCAAGTGGTGTTAAGAATGGGATAGAAATGTGTGTCCATCCACAGGAAAAGCACTGTGAGTAGGTGGTATGGTTTCATATGGGTGCTCTGTGGTGGTCAGGAACCAGTGCCTTCCAGGGATTTGCTCACCATCCTAGCCATCGCCTTACCGTGGCAGCCCAGGAGTGCCGTCCGAGCACCGTGTTCCAAGCAGCAGGATGGAGAGAGAAGGAAGGAGCCTTTCCAGAGCCCCACAGGGCACCTCAATACCCACCTCTTTGGCCAGAAAACAGAACTTCTAGGAAACTGAGAACAATATTCTTTGTGCTTCTTAGCTGTTTCCTCCTAGAAATGTGTCCAGCTAAAAACCAGGGTCCTGTTGTTTGGTGTGGACACGGCGGACTCGGGCAAACCCGGGGACCAGGAGTGGAAAGGAAGAGCTCTGGCCTGGGACAGATGGGGTGCTGAGAAACTGTGCACTGGTGTGAACTGAAATAACCACTGTTGAGAGAATTAGAGGGGTAAGGTCAATGATCCCCAAAAGGGTGACATCTAGGGGCAAAATCAAAGGCCAGCATCCTGGGGCATTAAAAGGTAACCCACTCAGAGGTAGAGCCACCTCCTGGAGGTCTGCTGCCTGGAATTCTGTCGACAAAGCAGTCTGGAGCCTCACCATGAGATGGGGGTCTCCTCTCGTACCAGAGGTGGTATCTTTCACAATCTTTGCTGGGATTTCCATCTTCTTGGAAAACACCCATTACAAGATGCCTGCCTCTATTTTCTTGGCTATTTGTGTGGAGTATGAACAGAGCCTCATCTTGAATTATGCGGGACCCTAAAAGCTCCTCAGTCACCAACGGTCCCCCATGTCCCACCTCCTCGGTCCATCTCTGGGTGTGAGGCACCATGAACTGGGGAACCTCATCTGGTTGTGTCGCCTGTTGTGTCCCCAGCACGTCACACAGTGCTGGGCACCCAGCAAACAACTTTGGATGAGTGAATGAGTCTGTTCTTTCAGTTACCAACACATAGATCCTCCAAAATTTGTTATATAACTCCACTCAGGAGGGTCCAAGTGGCTCCCTAACTCCTCACACCCTCCCCTGGGTGTCCGCTGACCAATGCTTCTCTCCCCACCCCTCTCACCCCCTGCCCTCCCAGCAGGCCGGTGTCCTCCCTGCCCCTCCTCACACAGCGCGGAGCTGAGCACTGCCTAGTCTTCCTTCCGGACTCCTTATCTCCTTTCCCACCAAGGCCTGCCTTCCCCTCCCGCTGAGGCTGGCAAAAGACAATTTTGCACACTTTTCCATCCCTAAATCTAGCCAATAATAACTTCCCCTCACTTTAGATTAAAATTGGAATGTTTCTCACTGCATTCCTCTGTACAGGTTACATTAAAGCCTCTTTACTTGTAATATTCCATTAAATTGTTTCCAAATCCTAGCTCTACTCTACAAAAGAGGCTCTGAGGAGGTGGGCAGCTAGCTGTAGGTCACATGTTCAGAGTGCCAGAGCCAGCACCCTGGCCTTGGTGATTGGGCACCAGGAGACTGTCTTTCTCCAGGGTCCCCGGTTTTCTCTGTCGCTCACCTCCGAGGACTTTGCTCCACCTGGGCCTGTCTCAGCCTGCGGTCCTCTGCCAGAGAACATCCCCGCCTCGTTTCACATGCATGTATGTGCACACACGTCATTGCGTCCTTCCCCTTGACGGTCTCTTTCTGCCTTCTCATCATCTCCCTCAGTGAATAACGCTGTTGAATACACTGGGGCACCTCACACTGCCCATCAAACATAGCTGGTCACAACGGGACGCTGTCCTGAGCCACATGCAGTAGGAACGGAACCAGGACACTGAGTCCAGTCCTCGACCTGCCCTCCAGTGCGCGAATGGCCTTTGGAAAGTGGCCTCTTCCCCCGGGGCCTCAGTTTGTCATCCGGCAGGTCAGACTGTCAAAGATGGCTGCATTCAAGATCTCTCAGACCCCCTTGCAGTCAAAAGGTGCCCTCTGTTGTTGAATTCTGTTTCTGGGGACATGGCCAGGTCCAACCCACTGTTCTGCTCAGCGCCTCCTCCACTCCATCCCGAAAATCCAAGAACTTGAGTGTGTCTTCACTTCCCGGCTCCCCAACCTGCTTCACACGGTGCTGCTCTGGGCAGCCCCTATGAGATGCCAGAAGCACCGCAGGCTCACACCCAGAGGGGCTGGCGCGCGCGGCCTTGGGGCCATGCTTTCTGCGAGTGCTGCCACCTCCCGGACAGTCTGTCTGCAAGCGGGCGGCTGTGGAGCATGCGCAGACCGAGCTCCTTGCGCTCCCTGGGACCAGCGATGCATCACGGCAAGCGCGCTTGTTCGTTATTTACACTGTCGTCCCCAGGACCTCATCTGTTACCCTGAACCTTCTGTCTGATGTAATTGAGATTTTTTAAAGTTAGATGCATGAGAGCCCCATGTCTAATCACTCACACTGCGTTCGCCAGCTCTAGGCTCCCAGCCAAGGTTCCGTGAGGGTAATAAATACCAGACACGAAAACTAGCCCATCAGGCTCTTGGACTAGTGCTCTGGGAGCGGGCGCAGCCTGCAGCTTGAACCTGGCAGGGTATTCTGCTGCCTCGGCTAGTTAATCCTGTGGGTCAGCCCCTGGAAATTCAGAGAGAGAGAAGCAATAGGTGGTAGCCCCATCCAACCCACAGCTGTCCGCAGCTCTGCCCTGATTAAATCTGTAATCACCTGCTCGCCTGGGAGGCCCTGACCCACACGCTTAAGAGTATGCGTAGTGCCGGATGACAGCCATGGAAATATTAACGTAGTGCTAGAGCTAGAAGGGGTGGCGGAGGCCACCTGAGTTCACAGAGGCAGACGAAAATCCCCTAGGAGTAACTCCCCAAGTCCAACCAGCCAGCGAGTGGCCGAGCCTGAGCGGGCGCTGGTGTTGCCTGATCTATGGCCCAGGGCCCTTCTCCGTGGCTCGGCCATAACTTACTTACAGCACAGGCAGGGCGAGCAGGGGCAGTGGGAGAGCATGACAGCTGGGTGAGAAGCCTGGACTCTAATCTCACCACCTCGCGTGGTGCTGCTGAGCTTAGCGTCCACACGTGTAAAACGGATGCAATGTGATCATGCCCAGAGGCTGTTGGGGGTACTACATAAAATAACAAATATAAGGCACTTGTGAGCAAAGCCCCTTACAGAGTAAAGGTTGAATATATATATTAGCTTTGATTCTCTATTTATACTCTGATAATCCTGCCCATCTATTTAGCAAAAAACAGGCCAGTGCCTCAAAAATAGTCATCACTTAGAAAAAAAGGAGGGCCAACATTATTCTGTGAGTAAATAGGATAGAAGCTACCGGGACTCTCATGTAACAGTTTCCCAAGGAGATCACAGCCCCTCCCAGGTAACATTCAGCCCACCCTCACATGCCAGTACTAGCTCTATGCCCACGAATTCATCAAACTCAGGAAAAAGCACTTACTTACCAAAGAATTGCGTAGCACTTACGACACGCCAGGCACTGTTCTAAATGTTTTACAATTAACTCAATTAACCAACCTAACTCAATTCAACGGGACAACTAAAGCTGTGAGAAGAGCACGTTGGTGCACCCCCACCGCACTCCCACACCTTTGCCTGCATTTACGCGCCCCACCTTCTTTCCTGTCACCAAGGGTGTGCTGCCTGTGCTCCCAGCTGCGCCCACTCCTCCCTTCAGTGCTAAATCCACCCCCTCTCCCCAATCAACACCACCGCCCCACAGGTGTCCCCTTCTCTTCTCCACTGTCCTTGGTCAGACTAGATCATTCAAAGCAGCATCAAAACATGCTGGTTCCTTCCCCCATTGAAAGTCAAGGAACATGTATAAAGGACCCACAGAGGAAGACAACAGAGAGGGAGAGGACTGAACGTGGGAGGTGGGGGTGGGCAGGGCAGGGGAGAGTAATGGGGGGGATGGGGACAACTGTAATTGAACAACAATAAAAGATTTTTTAAAGAAAAATTTAACAGAAGAAAAAAGAAAACCAAACAAACACCAGAAAATCTCTCTTGACTCCACTTACTTCCAACTTCCCCTCCATTTCTCTCTTTTGAGCAGAATTCCTGGAAATAGTTCTCTCTACTCTCGGCCTCCGTGGCTCTTCCCAACACACCCCAGCCAGCCCTTCCCTCCCCACGCTCCACCCGGAGCGCCGGGCCCTCTCGCTCCGTTCCGAGGGCCCACCTCGGTCTCCGTCCCCCTGGACGCGTAAGCGTGCCTGGACGGGACACCCCTCCACCTGGGGCACTTTCTTCCCCCTTCCGGCTTTCCCCCCCTCTCAGGCTGCTCCTTCTCAGGCTCGCTTGCGGGTTCCTCACCGTCGCCTCGACCTCTGCATGTCGTTGCTCTGGGTCAATTTCACGGTCTATCATCGATAAGGTCATGATTCCAAATGCGTGTTATCGATGACCTCTCTCTGATCCCCAGACTCATTTTCCTAACTCCCCTCAATATGTACCTTTAACGTGCTCAGAAATGAAACTAGAACTTGATCTCTCACCCCACATATGACCCGTCAGCAGACTGATGGCTCTAACTTCACCTAAGTGCTTCTCATCTAACGGAGTAAAAGTCAAAACACTTACCGTCATGTCTGTGGCCTTACAAGTAAGGCTGTTGGGACTAATAAGCGAGTTGAGCAAGGACACCACGTGGAGGATGGGCACTCAAAATTGAACTGTTTTCTATATACCAACAAGAACACTTGAAAAAATATTTTTTAAAACACTATTTGTAGTAGCTTCAAAAATGGTGGCACATACAAGTTCAGCAAAATATGTCCACTGGAAACCACAGACCATAGAGAATTAAGGCGGCTGTAAAATAAGTGCAGAGGTTCACGGCGTTCACGGTGTGGAGGGCTCAGCTGGTTAAGACGCGAACTCTCCCCTGCACTGAGCTGCGTATTCGGTGAGACCTCAGTGAAAAGCTGAGAGGTCTTTTTGGTAGAAACTAACAGGTTCCTAGAATAGTACACAATTTGTGTTCTAGAAAAGAACCTAGAATAGTAAGACAACTTTTAAAAGAGAATAAAGTTTGAAGGCTTCAACTACTGTATTTCAAGACTTACTATAAAGCGATAGCAATCCAGACAATGTGGTATTGGTGAAAAATTGACTTCTAGGTGAATGAAAGAGAATAGAGGGCCCAGAAATAATTACACACTCTGGTAAATTGATTTTCAGCAAAGGTGTCAAGGTCATTCGGTGAGATAATTAGTCTTTTTGACAGATTGTGCTGGAATAGTTACATATCTACAATGAAAAAAAAATAAACTTTAACCCTCAAACTATACCACGTGCCAAGATTAACTCAAAATGGATCATAAATCTAAAGGTAAAAATACAAAACTAAAAGAAAAAAGTGAGAAGATAATCCTTAAAATTTGAAAAGTTTCAAGATTTTCTTAGGATGCAAATATTTCTTAGGACACAAAAAGCATTAACTATAAAAAGGGTACATTCTACTCCGTCAAAATTGAAAGCATGTACTTTGAAAAATAATATTAGGAAAAAAGAAGGTGTAAACCACAAACTAGGGAGAAAATATTCATGCAATACATATATGTGATGGAGGATTTCTATCCAGAAAATAGAGAACTTTCAATTCAGTAACAAAGCCAAAAACATTTTTAAACAGGTAAAATTCTGAACAGATACTTCACAAATGAAGATATATAAATGACCTAAAGCACATGAAAAGATGTTCAACATTATTAGTCATTAGTTTAATGCAAATGAGACACCACTACACGTCCATTAAAGTGGCTTAAATCTCCGACACCGCCAATGGCGAAGGCTGATGAAGATTAGGAGAAGCGGTACCTTTGCACGTGGTTGACAGAGCTGTGACCGGCAGAGCCGCTGCGGGAAATCACCTGGATGGTTTCTCTCAAGTCAGACATACGTTTATTCCATGAACCCAGCAATTCCACTCGTAGGTATTTATGCAAGATAAGGGAAAATATATGCTCACAGAAAAAGAATGGCACGTAAATGTTTACAACAGATCTACAAACAGCCCCAATTGTCAACCACTCAAAGGTCCATCGATAGGTGAAAGATTAAACAGGTATTGCTCCATATCCATACAATGGGACCTTTACAATGAGGGTGAGAAGGAATAAACTGCTGAAGTAGAGACAACATGAGAGCCCCTCAGAAACACTGTGCTGAGTGCAAAACACCCAGGCGTAGAAGAGTCCAGACTGTGCAAGTCCATGCACACGAAATCCTAGAAAAAAGCAGACCCGCCCCAGATGACAACGGGCGGAGCAGCGCTGCCGGGCCGGAAATGGGATCCCCTGTGAGAAAGGACAAGTCGGCCTTTGGAAGGCGAGGAAACGGTGCTGAGTGTTTGTCGTGCTGGTGGCGACACGGGAGTACACGTGTGCACACTTGTCAGAGCACACCGAGTGGCCCACTGACGATGGATGCAGTGTGTTTTAGTTTTACCTCGGTGAACTTAATTGTGGAAAAAAATCTGAAATCCGTACTATGGCCCAAGAGGCCCAGCACAGCCTGGCCTGACGGTTCCCTGGGGTCTCCACCCCCACTCCCTGCTCTGTCCCCTCTGCCCGGAACGCTGCCTACGTGGCCGCTCCCGTGAGCGGATTCCACACAGTCTCCAGCCCTTCGTGCACAGTGCCACGTCTCAGAGGGGCATTCTGCAGCCACGCTGACTCCAAACCCTGCCCCTGCTTCCTGCGCCCACTGCCCGCTTCGTTTTCCTCTCTAGCCCTCATCACTGCATGACCGCTGACGTAACTTGGTTATTTTTTGTCTCATCCATGAGAATTTAAGAATTTCAAATTAAGAATATATGTTCCACAAGGACAGATATTTCTGTCTCTCTTGTTCACTGCCATTTCCTTAGTGGCTGAAATAGTGCCTAGGTCTGGTGAAGACGGCCAGCTGGCTCCCAAAGATCTCCATTAAATGGACTGGATACTCTAAGTGCCCAGCCAGGGACTGCACTTCCTAGCCCACTTCCCCCGGGGGACGCTACAGAACAGTCTTAACAATGGGTGTTACTGGAAGTGATGGGTGTCCCTTCCGGGTGCAGGCGGTTAAGAAGTAGGTGGGGTGTGCCTTCATCTCCCTCTCTTTCCTCAGTCACCAGCGAGAAACAGAGCAGTCTGAGCGCCTAGTCGGTGGTGCAGCCGCAGACGGGAAGAGCCTGGCTTCCTGAATCCCCCCGTGGAAGGCCACCTGCTGAACAACCTTTGGGACTTCTACATGGAGCAAAAAGTTACCTGCAGTTGTTTGAAGCCGTAACATTCCGTTACTATAGCAGCTCTCACTGACAACAGACAGAGTCTGTGCCCAACAAATATCCTTTGAACGAATGAGTAGGTGGCACTGAAAGGCAATACGTAAGTTGGCACTGACTGTGTAACGCAGTGTCACGGCACGTGAGATCGCATGCTGTAAAGCGCACCTGCCGCTGGTGACGGCACGTGGACGAACGCTGACAACCTCATGATCTAGCCTCTGGTGAAAAACAGTCACGTGCTAGCTAAATTAAAACTTGGTGCATCGGTTACAATTGTTAGTGTGCTGAGTGTGGCCTGGTAGTGAGCCACAGGGAAGATAGAGTGTACGATGATAGCACTTTCCCATTTTCACTGCTTACGGACCCCATTGGCGTAAAACTAAGCAGAAGACCCTGTTTAAAGGGGGAAATCTGTATCGGATGGAACTATAAACAGGATTGCCAATGTGTGCGCATGCTAGCCGTGAGTGTGGAGGGCGGGAGTCCTGTGGGCCCGGTGGGCCCTCCCTCAAACACACCCTCGTCATAAGCGAGGGTCTGCCCAGTTTGAAAGAACCCCCATCTCCACCCCAGCATACCCTCACATGGAACCTACTTTGATTCCTCTGTGGTTTTCTCAGGGCTCAAGGATATAAAGGTTAATCAAAGTGATTTTACTGTCCCTTCATTCCCATTTGAAAAGAAAAACAACACCCAGACAATATTTGCACTGCTTCTAGTCCTTGCTGCAGTTGAGATCACTTTCAGTCAAGTCTTCTGAAGCTGAAGTATCTGAAAGAAACTTGCTCGCACTCCAAGACCAAGTTCCTGGGCAGGAGAGGGCAGCCATGACCAAGGCGCGGCCTCTGGAACCCCATCTCACCTTCTCCCAACACAAGCTGTGTGCCAGCTGCAGTGGCCAGCCGCCTCTCTCACCCTGCTCGAGGCACAAGGTTGTCTTTATTTCCAATAGAAAGGTTAAACAGGAATAACCTGGGGGGGGCAGATTTCTCTCAGAAATTTTGCAAACCTCTTGTGTTCTCTGTCTTTGTCAAATATCTGACATTCAGGAAAGGGCTCCATGAATCTTAATAGGATCAACTTAAGAAAAAGAAATGAGTAAGAGTTTGTTGATATCCTATCATTACCATAAGAAAGAAAATAATTAGTATTAATTATATGGTAGGTGTTAGGAAGTCTTCAGGCTCATAAACAAAGATTTTTTTTAAGCTTCTCCCTTAACAAAATGCAGTTGCATTAGCAAATGTTGATGTCAGGGACATTTCATATTTCCTGTGCTTTCCTGTGAAGCCCAGCGCAGTTTGGGCTGCAGCAGATACTTAGTACATACATCTGAGCGTATGTGGTCACATTTGGGACTGCTCATACTGCTTGACTTCCGGCAGCAGCCCTAACGCCCACGACCTGGGAGAGTCCACCCGTTTACTGGTGGTGCATTGGTGTACGTTTTCTTCTAACTGTTAATTAAGAGAATTTGTTAGTTCATATCTCTGGCATTGATCAGAAACGTTGGGGCATAAAAATATTTGTCAAGTCTGCTTCCTGGGGTGAAGTACGGGACGCGGACACCTCAGCCCCTGCCTGGAATGCAAGGAGCACCATTGGCTCAGGGCCCATGACAAAGCCACAAATGCTTCCTTAGTTGACACTAACCTTGGAGAGAAAAATCACCTCTGAAATCAAAACTCACAACTCAGGAATGTCTAACAGTCTTGTTGGTGACCATGTCATCAGATGTCACCCAGGCCTCATCAACTTGCACATAGAAATCAAGACAAAGACCCAGCAACTTGGGGCTCCTGCTCTCCTCCCACTGTCTACGGGAAGCTCAATGAACTGCCATCACAGCCGTCTCCAGGAATGTCCGGGGCCTCGAAGGGAGATTCGCCACTGCACAGAGACCTGCATGCCAGGCACCGTCACCAGAGCACCCTGCTCGGTCGGTCCTCCTCCTCTTTGAGAGAAACCGGGCTCAAGGATACCGCCAATGAGCCTCCTCGCTGCCACCGCTGAGATTCCTCTCCCCTGCCCCAGACTCCACGTGTCACGCCGTCCCTGTTCGCTCCCAGACAGTCTTCAAAATCTCTCCTAAAGGTACCTTTCTTTCTTCTTGCCCTAACTCTTCTCTTCCTAGGAGCCTTTGGCTATTTCTAAAAAGTGGGGCAGGAAACAGGCATGATGGGATCTTTTCCTTTTTCTCTCTCCTCTCACAAAAGATTATAAAACCCTCCCACTTTCTTCAGATAAAACAACAGTTCTGTGGTTGGCATGGGCCAGGGAGGGGAAAGCAAGCCACTCCGCTCCCAGCGGCAGCCTCTCCAGGCCACACGGTTACAGGTGCAAATGGAACAGTGCTTCTGCAAGGGGTGACTCCAGGTACAATTAGGGAAGTCCTAACCTCAGAACACTGGCCTCCCTGGCAGGACGCTAACCACCCAAGACAGCCAAGGGGAAAACTGAGGAGTGCCTATAGTTTTAACACCAAAGTCTTATTTCATGGTCATCATTGAGAAAATAAAGAAACATCTCATCCTCTTGGACTGGTTGGCTTTCTCATTGCATCTCTGGAGATGGGCCAGGCCCCTTTCTTCAGTTCATCTCCTAAAGCCTCCATCCTGGTTCCTCGAGTATCTACAACACTGTCTTTCCCTTTAGCTTGTGGTGCGGCCCAGTCTCTGCCCTCTCCCTCCTCGCCTTGTCTTGCCCCCGTTCCCTCCCTCTTTCTTGCCCTGGCTCCCAGAAGCCTGTTGGTTCTCTATATCCTGGGGAAGCCGCCCCCTCCAGCCTTCCCACCTTCTTCTGCCATCTCCATGGCCCTTTTCTGCTGAAATGTTTCATTTCTCTCTGTCTCACTGGTTTCACAAGCACAGTTGGGCCTTTTCTTCTCATTTACTAGAAACACTCAATAAGTCCACAAGGGTTCCAATAAACACCAGGAGCTAAGCACCCTTTACAGCCTGTAGTGCTTTATAAGACTGAACCATTCTCTTTTTAAGGAACAGAGTGCTCCCCTCACTTGCCTCATGCCCACCACCCCTCTGTTTCACCGCTATAGCTTCTGCTCGACTTGGACAGCTAAAGGGTGCCCCTGCTGCTGCTCCTCAAATTAAGAGGTGATTTTAAAGGAGGACCTTTGACCAGAATTCTAGCACTTATGAAGGAAGTTTGGGGGTGACTAAATGGTGCTGTAATGGAGAAGACACGCTCTCATGCATCTGTGCGTGCACACACATGCACACACACACTCACATGCACACACTGGCGTGCACACACATGTACACCATGGACAGCCCAGTGGCAGCAGGAAGCTAAGGCCTCCCTGAGCCGGGCTGAGCTCCCAACTGAGAGAGGACCATCTCTCATCCCCGACCCTTGAAGTCATCGATACCCGCCCATGCTCTGTGACAGGAAGGAGAGAATATAAGGAAGCACTTCCCTCAGAGTTCTGACACCCCATCCTGATGCTCCCCAATTTGCCAAAGGAGAAATCCTAACATTCAGAGTATTTTTAAATTATCTCCCCCATAAAAAAAGAAAAAGAAAAAATGACACCCATGGTGTTTTTCATACGATACACATTCTAACCCTGAGCTTTTCTTCTGCCCCCCACCAACCCCAGAAAACTGAACTCCAGCTCACAACTTTTTTAGTAGGGGCCACACCCCTAATTTATGATGGTTAGAAAAAATAGGCTCAGCAGCCAGTGTAGAGTTGCCCACAGCCCTCCCCAGGGCTCTTCTTCGACAGCACACACCTGGGGCAGGTCACCCCCAAGCCGAGGACTGAGTTGCTGCCGCCTCTGCACCTCAGCCACTCAGGAGCCGGAAGAGGCCGGCCACGCACAGGCACAGGGTGCCTCTGCGCAAGCAGACGTGATCTGTGGGGAACCACCTGGAAGAAGAGAAAGACAACTTGGCAAAGGCTAGTGATGTTACAGAAGTCCTCTGCTTTATAAAATGATTCATCGTAGAACTCCCCTAAGCAACAGCACTCCTATTACATTAAAATATGATGCTATTTACCAAGATTCAAATTTTATGCAATGTTTCGAGGACACGTTATTACATGAGGAGTACAGAGCTGCCTAAACAAGGCCCTAGTGGCGTCCCTGGGGAAGTCCGATTGTCGAACCAAACCGCAGTTTTACATGCTGGTAAAAAGTGCCCCAAAACCTATTCAGAGAGCATTAACTCAATTTGAATGGGTGGATTCTTATTTAAAAAAATAGAAATTCCTCTTGTAAATAACTCAGGTAAATGCCAGCATTTTTCCCTCCCTTTGAAGCCAGAAAGCACATTCTCCCAGAAGCAGATACAAGGTAAGCTTGAGCCCCAGGAAAGGAGACAGGAGCGGTCCCAGCACCCCAAGTGGGGTGTTCATTCCAAATGAATTATCCTCCCATCCTTCTCTTCCTCCTTGTGTGGAACACACTTTTTCAAAACAAGGGACAGTGCCAGAGATCCATGGTGGGCAGGACAGCTGTGCTTCTCAAAGGCAACACGAGACAGGCCATGTCCAGAGCTCCCCTGTGCAGCCTGCCTCTGTGTGCTGTCCCTGCCAGAGCATGGACAGAGCTGAGGGCCCAGCACAGAGCCTTCCCTCAGCCTGCGTGTCCACGTGCCTCCCTTCCCCAGAGGTCCTGAGGCCGGGGATAAAGCCTGGGACAGACACCTGCAGACACAACTCATCTTCTCATTCTATTGTCACCTCATGTCAATAGCAGCCCCTCCTCTCCCTGTCATCTTTGTAGTCCTGGCACCCATGATACAGGCCTGCTCTGAGAGCTATCTGTCTCCCAGGGCCCCCGAAAGCTCCCTTGGTTCTGAACTTGGGAGTGATGGCCCGTAGACAGCCCGGCCGCTGCCGGCTCGCCGGGCTGCCTCCGTCAGCCGGTGGAATGTGTTGGATTTAATTGTGCTTTTCCCCAGCTTTCTTCTACTGGTACAGTGGCTTCTTCACAGTCTCAGTCCCAAAGAAATCTTTTCATTATGGCACACAGCTGTGATCCTAAGGTTAAAAGAAATTACTCATGAAAGGGCAGCCCGGGGTAGAAAGCAGCAGCCTCAGAAGAGGCGTAGGCTTCCAAGGGAGAGGGGACTTCAAGGATTTATTGACATGAGGCAGATCACAGCTCTGGCTCCAGGCCCAGCTGCTGACATTTGCGATAGATTTAGGCACCGCAGCACGGCTTGGAATTATTTTTTAACTCCAACTAAGAGGTCGGAGTGAGGCGTTCTGATCTGCTCGTGGTGGTTTTGCTGATGCCTGGGCAAAATTAAGGGAGAACAGTGAGTCCTGGCCAGCGTGGCTCAATTAGTTGGGGCATCATCCGGTGCAGTGACTCCCGGTCAGGGCACATGCATACCTAGGTTTCGTGTTCTTCTATCCCCGGTCAGGGCGTGTATGGCAGGCAACCATTCAATGTTTCTCTCTCTTTACCTCCTTCTCTCTCTAAAAGCAGTGAAAAAATGTCCTCGGGTGAAGATTAAAAAAAAAGAGGGAACGATGAGAACTGTTTCTTCTCCCCTCTTTGCTAGTTCCCCACCCTCCTCCCCTCTTTCCTCGCCGTTCTAATATCTTCTTGAAACCTGGCTTCTGATTCGTCTTCTCCTGGCTGCTCCATTCTTATCTTCTCCCACTCCTCACAGGAACTTCTCTGGAGCAGCCCCAAGGGAAGGACAGAGCAGAGCCACTCACAGCTAGAAGACGAAGGTGGCCAGGTCTCACTCCACCCTCAGGCCTCTTGCTCAGCACCCTGGCCAGCACCCAGATCCAGGCAGGCAGAGCCAAGCACACGAGACAGTGCATACGAGCTGCCTTACTGTGTGATGCTGCTCCTTTTTTTTTTTTTTTCAGTTTGTCCTAACGGTGTGGTAACTCCCAGAGTAAACACCAAGGACATGGACGTTCCCATTTCACAGAGGAGCCCACACACCTCCATAGGAAGTGTTCAGAGCTAGCAGGCCTGACCACCCAGGAGGAGAGCCGAGCACAGTGTTAGAGCTGGTCTGTCTGACCTGAACTCCTAAAGTCTGAGGTCAGAGCAAAGGAGACTTTCAAGGTAAGTGACTACAGCCCCCTTACTCTCCAGGAGGGCAAGCCGAGGTTCAGAAAGGAAGAGCGGCTTCTCCAAGTTCACACGGTGCTTCTGAGGCAAGGCCAAGCCAGAGCCACAGCCACTCCTTCTACCCCAGGGAGGGGGGCACATGTTACTTGTCCGTGCCCCACCACTCCTTGAGCGGCGCGAAGGGCTCCGCTGTGGCCAACGATACAAAGAGCCGGTGTTGGCTGAGTGACCGCTGATGCCAGGCATGGGGCCTGTGGCGGGACGTCGAACGTTCTGCCGCTCACTGTGCTGAGAGCTGTACTTCGTTATCGCATTTCAAGTAATTGTTTATTTTCCAGTTACAGTTGATGTACAATATTCTATTAGTTTCAGATGTACAACTCATCTGAAATGTATTTGTGTAACTTATGAAGTAATCATCCCAATAAAGCCGGTGCCCGTCTGACACGCACACGGTGATCACGGCACTACTGACTCTGTCCCCGTGCCGCACTTACATCCCCAGGCCTCTTCTGTTGACTTACGGTTCGTACTTCTTACCCCTCCACCTTTTCACCCAAACCCCCAGCCCCCTCGCACCTGGCACCCCCCATCAAAGGGTTCTCTGTGTCTATGAGTCCACTCCTACTCTGCTTTTCATCTATGCTGTTTTGTTTTGTTTTAGATTCCACACATAAGTGAAATCATATGGCACTTGTCTTCCTCTGTCTGACCCGTTTCACACAGCAGAGTAGCCTCTAGCTAGGCCCACCCATGCTGTCACAGATGGCAAGATTTCATTTTTCCGTGGCTGAGTCATATTCCATTGTATTATACACACCACTTTCTTTTTGATCCATTGGTCTATCGATGGACACTTAGGCTGCTTCCCTGCCTTAGGTATCGTAAACAATGCAGCAGTGAACATGCGGGTGCATATGTCTTCTTAGTGCTTTGGGTTTCTTCAAATAAATACCTGGAATGAGAATTGCTTGGTCCCTATTTGTCTCTTTTTCAGTTTTGAACACTGAGGCTCAAAGCTGCCAAGTGGCTTGTCCAAAATCAAAGCTAACGGAATTCAACCCCCATCCCATCTGTCTCATGGCAGTTCTTGCCCTGATCGAGGGACTGAGGACAGCGCTGCTGCTCTCCATAAAAGGCCTGTTGCAGAGCTGGCCTCTCAGAGCGGACCACTCACCCCTGAGAACAGCCAGGCTCGGTCACATTTAGAACCCAAGGCACTGTGCTCCATGGAGAGTGACAACTCACTCCAAGCAAGCTTAGTCCCCTGTTCCTGGGATCTTGCCTTTGGTTCTCAGGGGAGAAGGACTAAGTGGGTCAGGGTGTGCACCTTCTAGCTGAGCTGCTAATGAAAATTTCTTTTCAAGCTGCATTTTGATGGCTCTCAGTAGACTGATTTATAGGATGGTGGATTTCTAGAGGATCCTGAGAATTTGGCAAGAGCTACTGAGGTTTTTATCCGGATTTCTGGTGCACTGACCTGAGATTTCATGCTATGCTCATTGCTATGGAGGACCTAAGCACACTGTGTCCCTCCTCTGTCCAGGGAAAGAGAGCCTAGGACAGGGCTGCAAGTGACTCCTGTGGAGGGGTCCCCTGCTCTGTGCCCCTGGAGCAGCACCACCCCGCCCACCCCACTGGCAAAGCTGAGAGCCACTGTCCTCTCAACAAGTTGAGCCACTGGATAAATATTTGAGAGCCCATAGGAAACTTGGTGACTGTGTGGGGAATGAGAAAAGAAAATCTTTTCAAATGCCTTCTCCTTTCTTCCCATTTCAGTTCTCTCCAAAGGTGAACATGTATCAGGATCTCCTGGGAAACTTGTTTTCTGGGTCCTGTTCTTCCGATGATGTAACATGGCAGGTCTGGAGTGAGGCCAGAAAGCAGCGCTTCCCTAAATGTTCTGGTGGATTCTGACCCCAGGTTTTAGGAGCCCCCTGTGAAGACCAACTGGAGTGCTTCGGGCAGGGTGGGGCTGCGTGTTGCTGGGTTGGCAGAGGGTGGGGAAGAGCAGGCTGTGGAGAGGGCACCAGCCCAGCTGTCAAGAGACCTGGGTTTCCACTCGGCCACGCCTCTCACTGGTAAAGTGAGGCCTCAGAGAAAGGGGGGACAGGAGCTCAGGGGAGTTGTCTGTCTTCCCTCGGAGGGTATTTGTCCCCACAGCTGTGCAATTCATGATGGGACCGAGTGGCTCTGGGCACGAGCAGCCCACTCCAGACAGCCACAGGAGTCATTTCTGGAGCTGGTGGTTATAGGCAAGCCAGGTCAGAGAGAGGAAGGAAGGGGAAGCCAATCAGAGAGTGATTCCACGTGATGCGTGCTTCCTACTTATGACCTCATCCAGCCTCCCAGCAGCCCGCTACTGCGGACTGAGTGTTGGCGGCCCTGCCAAAACCCGGCGCAGTGGTGTCTGAAGGTGGGCCCCTGGGAGGCGATTGGGTTGTGAGGTGAAGCCCACATAAGTGGCATTAGTCCTCTAATAAGAAAAGAGAGAGGAGAGATTATCTCTCTCTACCAGGTGATGACACAGCAAGAAGGCAGGCATCTGTAAACCAGAAACAGGGTCCTCACCAAACAGAGTCTGCTGGGCCCCTGATCATGGGCTTCTTGGCCTCACAAACTACAGTAAATAAATTTCTGTTGTCTAAGCCAGTCCGTCTCTGGTATCGTGAGGTGATAGAAAATGTATATAGTCATCTCTGCCCCCAGTTCCTGGCACAGAGCTTTAACCCCCTTGTAATTTCCTGAGGAGTAAGAGCTCTGTGCCCTCTTTGGTTCCAGTTTGTGGCTTTTGCTCCTAGTTCCTAACTCTCAGGCCCTGTATCTCCTGGAACTACCTAGGTGATGCTAGTGTTTTGTGTCCTAATGCGGTGACCTTGAGTGGGCTCTTGGATGGGGGCTGGTCACCAGAAAAACCAAGGCATGAATTTTCACCCCCACCTACCCATTCTTCAGAGAGGGCAGAGGGGCTGGAAGCGGAGTCCGTACTGCCACGCCCCCCTCTGTAACGGAGCCCCCATAAACCCCCGGAGCACACGTCTGGAGAGCACCCAGGCTGGCACGCACATCCACGTACCAAGAAGGGGACTCGCCCCAACGCCACAGCGACAGAAGGCCTTGCCTGCACCTGGGACCCTCCCCGACCTCACTTTGTGTATCTCTTAATCTGGCTGCTCATCTGTGTCCCTTGTCATATCCTTTAATAAACCAGTAAACGTAAGCAAGCATTTCCTTGAGTCCTGTGAGCTGCTCTAGCAAACAACCCAATGGAAGCGGGGAAGGACATGGGAATCTCTGGTGTGGAGCTGATCTTGGCAGAAGCTGCAGGTCACATGGGGACCCACCACTTGCAATGGTGTCTGAAGGGCAGGCAGTCTCATGGGACTAAGCTCTTAACCTGTAGGAACCGACATCATCTCCAGGTAGACAGAACCCACCTGCGTCAAACCGTAGGCCACCCAGGGCGGTGCGGAATGCTTGGTGTGAGAACCCTTGCACACATATCCGGTGTCGGAAGTGGTGTGAGTGTGGCAGCAGTATCAAGTGGAGGAGAAGGACCTTTGCGGGCAGCTCTGCCGTAGTAGACCAAACTGCCCACCACAGGGAGTTGTTGCTGCTGGTGTTTTACTTACGAGGGAACGGAAACTCAAGAAACTCACTCAGGGTCACAGAGCTGGTAAGCACAAAGCTGGAATCCAACCCTAGGCCTGATTTCCAGTTCAAATGTTTTTAGGACAGTTGTTCTTTCCTTGATGCCCCCAGAGACATTTCCCGGGCGTGGACGGGAGGCCAGATGCTGGTCTGTGCACGATTGGGCCCTCGCTCTAACAGAACTTCATGTGGGAAGACAGAGCATGGAGAAGTAAACACAATAATGAAGACAGGTGCAGCTAGTAATAAAGGGGACTTATTTAAAAAACTATTTCTTTTCGATGTGAATGATGTTTAAGCTGAAATCTAAACAGCAAGACAAGCTAGCCATACCAAAAGCAAAGGGAAGGGTGCACCGGGGAAGGGATCGACAGTACACGAACCCTCCTCGGGAAACTTACCTGTTAACTGGGACAGAAAGGGCCAGTGTGGCCGCAGCAAAGCAAGCGAGGGAGAGAGAACAGTGAAGGAGGCAGGGGATCTGGGCAAGGACAAGCCCATTGGGGCTGCGGAGCTGGGGTATTAGTCCACCTGTGACGGGGAGCAGACAGAAGGCTGAGGGCAAGGGAACGGCATAATCAAAATGATCTCTGAAAATCTCACTCTGGCTCTTGTGTGGGTGCTAACAGAGGAACAAAAATAAAATTTGGGAGACAAGGCGGGAGGCTGGAGAAGGAGCCCGGGCAAAAGCAGCAAGTGCTGTCTGAGAAAGCGGCACCTTCTCCGTCCGCCGACGTCTCCGGCCAGTGCTGCGCCACCACGCCTCATCCCTCAGCTGTGCACGAGGTCCGCAGCTCTCCACACGCAGACTGAGGGCCCCCGAACAACCCCCAGGCTCTTTCAAGGCGGCCTGAGAGGTCATTGTTTTTCCAAATACAGGTCTGCGTGAGCCTGGGTTTTCCTCATATACTTCAAGCACACCAGATCATAACAGGTCGCCGCTGGAAGTAGCTACGAGAGTCTGGCTGTCTTCCGTGAAGCCACACGTGACTGCGATTTGCAAAAGTGCAAAGTAAGGCTCCTCTTCTCACCACACTTTGTGTACTTTGGAAAGTATTGTTATTTTTCATGAAGAAAAGCGTGTTATTATGTTAACATGCAAGCAATTTATTGCCGTTATTTTTTAATGGATTAATATTTTCCTGACTCCTCAGTTTTAATTTCTAATATAATATACACTGACAGATATAATCAGCATAAAACAAAAGTCTTTTGGATACTTGATAATTTCTAGGAATGTAAAGGGGTGCTGAGCCATTAGAGCCACTATCTTAATGGCCTAAGTGACCCTGCACAAGCAAGGGGGTGACCAGGGGAATCAGACAGCCAACCCCTGTGAGAGACACCTCTGGGCACCGTGGCACCCTTCCCTGACTGACGGGCCGCGCCCCCCCAGCCGGGGCAGCGGAGAGCCTGCAGAGCTGCTGCGGGGGGGCGGGGGGGGGCAGCGCAGCAGCCAGCTTTGCGCAGCAGCAGCAGCAACATGCCCGGGGGGGTGGGCTGTGCTGGCCCCTCCCTGCAAGGCCAGCATATGTTCAGCCACATGGCTCAGCAAACCAGGAAAGGAATCACTGCCTTCTGTAAGGTGCCCAGTACCCTGTGCAAGGGCCGTCTGTGCTGCTGGATGATAATGAACCCTCCGGGCATTTGGTACCACTTAAACATTTCCAAGGTGCATGCTGAGCATGTAATTGCTGTGCTGGGGGAGGCAAGGGGCCGAATGCTACATGCAACTGGATGCGGGAGGGAGTAGCCACTCCATTACTACCCTAGTCTGGCAGGTTTACAAAAGGCAGGGCTTCCAAGGATGCCAAACAGTGTCTGCATGTGGCTTCTGATCTGGCCGGAGTTGGGGGCAGAAGTTGGGGTGTCTGCTAGGTGGAGGTCTGTATTGCCAAGTCAGCCTTCAGAGAAGCTCAGTTCAGTTTTTTGGACCAAGAAACAAAATCCTAACATGTTAGAGCCAGAAATCATCCTGCTTAGCCTTTGCCAAAAATGTTGTCCTGGTATCATCAATCCACCCAAAGGCGCCATGGGGGGAATGTTCTGGGGTGAGGAAGATTTAGAAAAAGTAATCTATACCCATTCTCCAGTGGGAGACTGTGCGCATTAACATCGTGAAAGCCCTAAACATTGCTGCAGTGAAGAGCTCCACCCAACTTTGTCCTGACACTGATGCTCTAAGGAAGAAAATTTATTACCCAAAGTCACACAACAAAATTCAGAATTAAAACCCAGGGCCTTTGGCTCCAACCAAGCACTCTTTTTCCGCACCGCAGTGAAAGGAGATCCATGTGGCAGATTTTCCAAGGCCTTCTACTACTGAGATTAAAAACAGAGGTCAAGGTTACCCTACCAGTTTAGATCATCCAAATAGTCTCCCCGTAGGCACTCTTCAGGTGTCTGTTGTCTATGAAGGAGATAGGAGTAAGAGGAAGAAAATGGGGAAGGAACAGATGAGGAAAAGGTCTACCTCTGCCATTGCCCCCTGGTCCAAATGGCGACTGCATATGGGTACAAGCAAATTTTGCCTCTAACAACAACTGAGATTCATTCACCAACACGCACTCATCAGAAACAGTCTGTGAAGGGATGATTTGATTATGTTGTGACTTAAAGTTTTGCAAATATGCATTTAATTTAGAATTAATGGTATGCATGTTTTGTGAATTAATTGACAAAAATAATTATTAAACAGAAATTCACTGATGTTTGACAAGTAGGTAGTAAATACCCATTTTGCACATGGCAGTTAATTGCCAATAAATGTTTCTTTCAATCACCAGCTGGTTTTAATTTAACAAATAGATGGCTGTCTGTTGAAATCAGAATGGAGAATTGGGAAACCTTCATGGATAGCAGGGCTCAGCACCACTCGCTGTCTGCTCTGGCAACTGTGTGGGTAAAAGAAGTTCCAGAACAGTCTCTGGGAGCCTGCCCCCACCCCCACCCGCAACCCAGCACAATTTCCAACAGTCCAACTCCAAGCAGTCAAGGGCAGGCGAATGAAACAACTGGACTTCAGTGTGGGGTCCTTGCTGCCAGGCACTCCCTTCCCCCACTGTCCCTCCGGCAAACCACCAAGACAGCAAGCCTGCCCTCAGACCTCACTTCCTCCTGTAACCGCCTCAGATGCCTTCAGACCAAGCTCATTCCCGCCAGCCAGGTGCTCCTGCCACACTGCGTGCCCCTTTCACGACATCTGTAACTGCATTAAAACCTGCAAACTCCCAAAAGGCAGGTTCCTGGCACACAGCAAAAACAACTACAAAAGCAATGACAACAACCTAGCAAGGCTGCTATTCACCTTCCCAGTACCCATGTCTTCCTTTATGTTTATAACAGCCTGAATGTTACTGATGCCTGTAAGACTACATTTCCCAACCTCCTCTGCAGCCAGGAATGACCATGTGATTAAATTCTGGCCAATGAAATAGAAACATAGTGTTGACCAGCCAGGACCCCTCTAAGAGAGCTGACTCAGCTGACAGGTGGTCGTTTTTGCCTTCTCCATGCACCCCAGCCCCACCTCCCACCACACACATCTGTGCAGTTCAGAATACGGACGTGCTGTATCTCCAGCAGCCTCGTGGGCTGCGATGTGAGCTTCAGGACAGAAGCCACACACTGAGGGTGTCAGGGCCAGAACAGAGGAAAAGCCTACGTCCCCACTGACGTTTGGCACCCCACTTCATTCTAGGATTGCCTGTGTCCACATGCTTTTTACAAGAGAAAATCAACCCAAGAGTTTTAAAGTTCCTGTTATTTAGTCAGATACAGCTGGACTCCCAGCAAAGGCAAACAATAGCCAGAATCATTTAGGAGTGCTTACATTGTGTGGATATCTCTATTTTAGAGGTGAAAAAAAAATGAGACCACAGACATTAAGTAGCAAGTCCAAGGTCAAGTTTAAAATTGCATTTATATCTGTCCCAGGATTGGAGTTCTTTTTCACAAGCACAGCCTCTCAAAGGGCCAACCCAGCAGCTGTTCAGAGGACCCATCAGCCTGGGAATGGACCCATCAGACTAGGACAAGCTCAGCCTCTAACGGTCCCTGGACAAACCCTGTCACCTCTCTGTGACTTGGTTTCGCCACCAAGGAATAAAATGATAATGTCAACTACTCCCTACTGAGCACCTTCTGTGTCTAGGATCTCTCACAAGCATCTAACAGGCATTAGTTCTGCCAGTGCCACAGCAACCCTGTGGGTTAATAACTTTGCTCACTTTATAGATGAGGAACCTGAGGCTCACCCAGAAGTTAAGTGACTCGCTCAGGATCACAGCATCGGCAAATGTGGGTAAAGGACCCAGGCCCACCTGCCTGTCCAGCTGTAATCCACCCTGGGGTCTCCCTCTCAGACTCCCCGCAGCATCCTGATACACACAAGTTCCAACTGCTGAGTGATGAAGCCGGGATTCAAAACTAGCTCTGCCTAACGCCAAAGTCAAGTACTTCCCTGACTCCTCGAGCACCTGAGATGAAGACTGCACCGCGTTCAACCAGCTCCGAGTCCTGCGCTGGCTCAGCTGTGGAACTGAAGGAAAATGCAGGGGAGCCAGCGCCGGTGTGTGAGAGAGCACGAGAGAGGGGAGCCCTCCCCCCCGCCCACCGCCACCTGGAGCCCTTGGTGAGCTCCCTGAGCGCAGGGCCGCCTCGGCTCACCTGTGGCTGTCTGAGAGCGAGCCTGGCACTTCATGAGCACTTAGAGATCCTGCTAGTGTCCTGTGGCCACCGTAACAATGACCCCAAACCTGCGTTGGCTTAACAACAGAAACGCACTCCCTCTCAGTTCTAGAGGCCAGAAGTTTCAGATCAAGGTGTCGGCAGGATCAGGCTTCTTCTGATGGCCCTGCCTGTTCCTACCTTCCAGCCAGCCTTGGTGCCCCTTGTCTTGTGGATGCACCACTCTGACCTCTGCCTCCCTGGTCCCACGGTATTCTCCTTGTGGGCATCTGGGTGTCCTCTCCTCTCTTCAGAAGGACCCCCATGGATTCAGGTCTTCTCTAATGCACTATCATTTTAACCTGATTATGTATCACAGACCATATTTCCAAATAAAGTGACGTTCGCAGTTTCTGAGGTTAGCACATCAACACGTATTTTTGGAGAACACAATTCAACCCGCTACAGACTGTTGCCTGAATCGAATGGGACATGTTGACTCTGCAAAGAAATTACTTCCTGCGAGGAACCATAGGTGAGGCCAGCCATCGTAGCGCTGTGGGAAAGCCTCCCACACAAAAAGTGTGGGTGTGTGCCCGTGTGTTCCCTGGGGCCTACCGGAACGTGGAATCCCACCCTTGGAGACTGACTCCTTGGAGAGGCCCCTGAGAGGATAGCCTGCACATTAACTGTCACTCGCACTGAACTCAACCCCGTCAGGGCGCACCTGCAGAGTGCAGGGCAGCGAGAGGGTGCAAGTGGGCTGGGAAAGCACAGGACGGCTGCTGGCATGCAGAGGGCCGCCCCAGTGATGCTCGTCCACACGGGCGTGGTAGCGCTGGGGAGGCAACGCAGGAGGGAGGCAGGAGTCTGAGAAGGAAAGGAAGGGGAGAATTATTTCCCTGAGTGAGCGGTTGGGCTCAGTGACTTTTAAGATTCCAAAATCCCTTGGAGCCCTGGCCAATGTGACTCAGTTGGTTGGAGCATCATCCCATAAGTGAAAGGTTGGGGGTTTGATTCCCAGTCAGGGTATATGCCTAGGCTATAGGTTTGGTCCCCTGTCTGGGCACATATGGGAGGCAACCAATTGATGCTTCTCTCCTGCTTCAATATTTCTCTCTCTCGTCCCCTCTATTTAAAAACCAATGAAGAAAATGTCCTCAGGTGAGGAATGGAATGGAATGGAATGGAATGGAATGGAATGGAATGGAATGGAATGGAATGGAATGGAATGGAATGGAATAGAATAGAATAGAATAGAATAGAATAGAATAGAATAGAATAGAATAGAATAGAATAGAATAGAATAGAATAGATAAAATTCCAAAATCCCTTTGAAACGCTGACTCTCTCTAACCCCTCGTCTTCCTGAGAACAGGTGCTTAAGGAGTGGAGGCCCACTCCTAAGTCAGATGTGGTCGGAGGCAAGGGTGACATGGGCAGGAGGGAGAGTGGGAACATGTCCAGGAGAGGGTGAAGGAGGGCAACTCAGGGATTCCAGTCCCAGCCCTGCCCCACGGCCGACAGAGACCTCACAGAGTCAGCTGCTCCCCCAAACCTTCCTCCTAGCGGTAAACCTGGAGCCTTGGCTTAGCCGTCGAGGCCTCTCCCAGGTCTGAGCAGGCTTCCAGACTCTCTCGCACCTCCCCACCTGGCCAGGGGCAGGCCCTGAGGCTGCAATATAGTTACTCTCCCTTATGCACTCAGGAAAAGTGGCTGCGGTCAGAGCTTCTCCGAGAGGGAGATGGAGAGAAAAGAAAAACGAGAGAACATGAGCGCATGAGTGAGCCTCAGAAATTTACCTCAAGTCGTGGGGAGGGCAGCAGTGAGGGGCTCCATCAGGGCAGTGGTCTCGGCAGGCAGAGAGGAAGTGGGCCACTGACCCTGACAGAAAGCCTAGCTCCGCACACCGCACAGTCCACACCCGGAGCAATCGACTGTCCTCTCCATGTCCACAGTCCATCACATGCAGTAGGTGTTTCTGGTCCATGGCATTATGCCTCTGGGTTACTGTTTTAAATCTGAGTTATCACAGCAAATTTACCTAGCCCTTCTCAAGGAGCTCTGAGGACTTACTGTCACTCACACGTCCTCCTCACTTGCCTCTCCTGAGTCACGCTGACAGAAGTGGAGATGCCCACACCTGTCCAGAGACTCCTGGCATGCCAGGACTCAGGGTGGGCACCCAGGGTGCCCCTGGGCTCACTCATCACACTCCTCGGTTTGTAGGGCATCTAAGCCAGACAGCCTGTGCCTTGCCCTTTGGGAGAGAAGGCACTAGAAGCCAAAATAATAAAAGATCTGCCACTTACTGAGTCCATTCCAGGTGCCAAGCACTGTGTTAAGCTAAACCACGTGGAGTCCCCTGCAGGGGTTTAAAAGCAAGCAGGATGGGGACATCTGCAGGGGGGTGCCCTGCTCTGTCTCTGAGCTTGGGAAACGTGTACTGCCCGGTGTGGAACAGCAGGAGGTGGGAAGGGCAGTGGTAGTGGTCACCTGGAAGTAGACCGCCACCACCACACAAGGGTTGCACTTTGAGGCGATGCACAGGGCACAGCGAGAGAGCCCTCCCCGGGTCCAGGAAGGTGGCATGCAGGGTCCAGGCAGACGATAACATGCTGCAGTAGGTGCCAAGAGTGGGGTCTGCAAGTATCCCCATTTTCCCCAGAGCCCAAAAGATCAGGCAGTTTTCTGGGTCATGGGATTTTGGGAGCGTTTTCCAGTCTCCAGGTTGAGCCATCTAGTTGTCTTGATCCCTTTGCTGGACTTCACACACATACACACTTATTTCACCAACTCCAAAAGCACTTCGCCTCCAAAGAACTAAACATTAAATTTACTGGCTCAACAAATGCTGTTTCAAAAGCACATGGTAACCGCCATAGAGAAATTTACTTTCCAAAGGAGACTTTCCCACCTCTTCTCAGACATTTACTCCGCTCTTGCCATCAGTCATTCTCCCGCACAGTACACAGACATGTCACCAGAAACTCCTGGAAGTCGGTGCTGTGACTGTCCCCATTTTACATACAAGGAAACCAAGGTACAAAAAGGTTAAATAATTTGCCCAAGGACGCAGGTATTAGGTGGCAGAGCTGGGGTTTGAACCTTGGCAGTTTGCTTCTGGAGTCTGTGTGCTTCGCTGCTGTTCTCATAAAACCCAAGTGGCTGTTCCTGCCCTCCTTATCTTGAGCTCCCTTTGCACAAGTGAGCTTCATCCACAGCTTTTTCCCCCAGCTCCTGGTGTGCAAGACCGGCGTGGAGCTGCTGGGGCGGGGCGGGGCGGGGCCAGGCAGGTGCAGGGTGTGATGTGAGACCAGACAGGTGAGGGGCTTTCACCCTGTGAAAAGGTGCTGAAAAGGCCCCCCTCACTCTGTCCACTCCCACACTTGAGCATCACTTCTGTCCCTGAGGGACTTTATCTCAGGAAAGGATTCCTCATTCCTCCTCGTCTGCCATTGATAATCTAAAAAAATCCCCATATGCCTTTGTCTTGGAACTGGAGCACGTCCACTTTTTCTTTTTCCTCATCTCTGCCAAGTGGCTCCACAAGACGTTCTTCAGGGAGTGTTTGGAGCTCTGCACAGGTGTCATGATGCTTTCTTTCCGCCCTTTCCCCAGGCAGACGCAGCTGCCTGCACTCTGATACTTTTCATAACTCTCTCCAGAAGCCTGTTAAATATGCGCCACGTGCATCTCTGCCCTGCCGTTTCCCCGCCACCCCCGGTAATCCAGTCTAAGAAGCGGTATCTGGAACGCCTCCTTTGTTGACTCTGCATCTGCCCTTCTGGGTTTGTAATCTCTCTCCCTGCCCCTGCCCCACGTGTCTGGACCGCGGTGGCCAGCCTGACACCTCCCGGCGCTGCGCGCAGGAGCGCGACCTGGGATTCAATCATCTGTCATTGCTCCTGCTTACTTCCTTTCCAGTCCGGCGAGCGGGGACAGTCAGGCTGACTGCCTGGGGTCTTTTCCAAGCTAAATGTTCTCTTCTTTCGGGCTCTATGATATTAAAGACAGGAAGTACATTGCTTTCCGGTCTTCTCAAAAACGGATAAACCTGGTTTCCAGGATCCCTTCCAGGGAGCCGGGCTGCCTTTATCAGCAGTTCGCAGCTGGCGTCCTGCACAGCAGCGTGCGCAGCGCATTTCTGCACGTTCTGCAAGCGAGGCGCCCCTTGCTGAAATCACTTTGGGGAATGCTGGTAAGAGAAGGCGGTGCTTCTAACTGCAGGGCCGGAGAGCCTTCATCCCTGAACAGGCATCCTCACACCCTGAAGAGGAGTGGAGGAATGGCTGACACCTGCTTCTGTGCCCACACCTTTGGAGGAACCCTACTAACTTCTCTCACAAGGAGAGTCCCTTAGATGCCACCGTTTGGGAATTCTGTGACGATCAGGCTCTCACACCCTTGGTCCTCTCCCTCTTTCTCCCACCCCAGTGAACACTCCAGCCAAATGCCCATTGTGTGGAGTTAAGACCAGAAGCTTCCCCTGGAACAGGGAGATCCTGCAATTCACCACCAGAAGGAAACAGATCCACCCAACAAAATGGGCACAGGGGCTGCCACCTAGTAAGACATCCTCTTGAAGATGTTGTCATGGATGTTACAACTACTTTTCCTCCAACCATGTGAGAGAGGAGGCTGGCATTAAGGTACACACAGCCTTTTCTGACTGCACACTGCAGCATACACACATGCACACACAATACTCATACAAAACACACACACACACACACGGGGCTTTCAGAGTGCAGTCAGCTTCTCAGAGAAAGGCAGGTGACTCCCCCAGAGGTGCCTGAAAACTAGAGCAATTTGACATCTGCAAGAAAAAGAAAGGCTTTGAGTCATGGAAATACATACGTGGATATTGAGTCATTCACTTAAAAACACCTGCTTTAAAAACATCTCTTGGGGAAAACTCCCATCTATATTAGAATCCGTAAAACAAAAACACTCTAAATGTTGTCGTTAGAATGTTAACACCAGAAACAGTCTGAGAGAAGCCGGAGAGACTCCTGTTGCCCGAAGAGGCTTCAAGGAGAGAAATCCCTGAGCAATCACGGTCCTCAGCAAGCCTTTATTTTTACAGATAAAAACGCAGCAATTGCTGGAAGATCATAGATACTGACTTCCAGATTGCTGGGAAGAATCATTGGATCGTGCAGCAGCAGGGGAAGGAAAGGGGAGGCAGGAAGAAACGAACCTGAGCTGAGAGTTTCTGCACGACGTGCCAAAAAAACTAGAAGGGGCAGTGCCTTGCTGCCGCATGCAGCCCCTGTCCCATGGCCAGTGGACCCGATGCTGTCCCCAGGACAGAAATCAAGTCTTCCAGAGGCTCACGTGCCTATTTCCGTGACAGAAGTCTGGCCACAAAGGATGCGTGCTTGTGGCCTCTCCCACAGCGCTCAGTGGAAAGGGTCTGCCGCCAGGGGGTCGGAAACCTGGCACCTGTGCTCCTATGTACAATGTGTCACCGGGTGAGATGATGTTGGCCACAAGGTGAGGGCCTGGTGTTGGGTGCATTTGAGAGGCCCTTCATCCTTCCTTTTAACTATCCATTTTCAGATTTGCCTACTTTCATCTGGAGGGGCTGGTACAGGAGTTTAATCCATGAAAGCTGGAATCGAATGGTTGCAGGAAGAAAACTGGTCTAAGAATCTTTATTGCTTTTCTGGTACGGTCCTGCCACAGCTGTTTACATCTGTCTAAGAAACACAGCTGGCCATGACGGGAAGGCAACCTGGAGATGATCTAGTTCACCCTCACATTCATCAGTCAGCAAGACAGAGAGGCCAACGAGCACGGGGAGCCGCCCCACTGTGCACAGCTTCTCTGGCATGGAAGCACCACAAGGCACTGGGGCTTCCCAACAAGTCCACTGAGGGGAGGATGCAGAATGCAGGAGGACCTGGAGGATGGGCCTTCCTGGGGTTTTAGGAGATACACTAATGGCATTTGGCCAGACTGCTGGGAGTATCCAGGAGTGGCTTCTGTGAGAGACAGTATGAGTCTGTAATTCATCAGCCCAAACCCCAGTGATGAAGAAGAGCTTCTCCTGGCCTGTTAGCTGGAATGGCAGGGGTTTGGGTTCCAGACACCCTGCTGACCACCACCTTAGAAAGGTGGCATATGGCATATGGTCCTATGCCATAGCTCCGAAGGAAAGCACTGTCTATGACCCACTACTAGTCATGGCCTCAGAGCCCTCCAAGGTTACAGCACCAGGCTCTTGGAAACCCAAGTACAGCATACAACATAGGCTCACTCAGGAATCAGCTTTTTCTGATAGACTACAGTATATAGGTAAAAGCAAAACCCCCAGTGTTTATTGAGGCCCCGAGATCCATAATACAAGGAACACACAAATACCTTTTATTTAAAACGAACGTGAAAGATTAGAAGGTACAGCTGTGTCTAGGGATGGCTGTCGAGTGGAGGGGCCAAACAGAGGTCAATCGCAAAAAATCACCTGACTTTTCTAATACACAAAATATTGTAGTGAATCGCCTAGCCAAGGGCTTTAGGAGATAAGAGTTTTGTATATGAGTTTAATAAAAACATGACCATTTAGAAAAAAAGAGTTAATGAGATAATAATGTCTATATAAATTGCAAAACAAGAACCCAACTAGAGTACGTAAATCCATTGCTAGTGTTTTCTGGCTTCATTTCCATCAGTCTTTTCTTTATTTTAATTATATTTTATTGATTATGCTATTATAGTTGTCCTGATTTTCCCCCCGTTGCCCTCCCTCCACGCAGCACCCCCCACTCCCTCAGGCAATCCCCCACCATTGTTCATGTCCGTGGGTCACGCGTGTAAGTTCTCTGGCTGCTCCATCTCCTGTGCTGTACTTTACGTCCCCGTGGCTGTTCTGTGACTACCAGTTTGTACTTCTTAGTCCCCTCACCTCTTCACCCATTCCTCCACACACACTCCCATTTGGCAACCATCAAATCGCTCTCTGTATCCATGATTGTATTTCTGTTCTTGTTTGCTTAGTTTGTTTTTTAGATACAATTGTTGATAGATTTGTATTTTTTGCTGTTTTACTGTTCATAGTTTTGATCTTCTTTTTCTTAAATAAGTCCCTTTAACATTTCATATAATAATGGTTTGTTGATGATGAACTCCTTTAGCTTTTTGTTGTCCGGGAAGCTCTTTATCTGCCCTTGATTGGTTGTTTTTGCTTCTTTGTGTTCCGTATCACTGATTTGATTCTCAGCTTCATGCACTCTACTGTTGTTTCCCTGTAAATTGTTATTTATTTCAATTACTGAATTCTTCATTTCTGATTGGACCTTTTTTATGCTCTTGGGTCCTCACTGAATTCTTTGAGCATCCTGATAATCAGTGTTTTAAACTCCGCAACTCATAGATTGCTTCTCTCCATTTCCTTTAGCTCTTTTTCTGGAGTTCTGATCTGTCCTTCATTTGGACAATGTTTCTTTGTCTTCTTGTTTCAGCAGCCTCCCTGTGTTTGTTTCTATGTATTAGGTTGAGCTGTTTTGACTCTGTGTCTTGGTAGTGTGGTCTAATGTAGTGGGTGTCCTGTAGGGACCAGTGGCACAGCCTCCTCTATCACCCAAGCTGAGTACTCGAGATGAGCCCTTATGTGGGCTGAGTACAACCTCCTGTTGTAGTTGAGCCTTGGGTTCTGTTGGCAGATCAATGGGAGGGATTTACCCAGGCCAGCCAGCTGAAAGGATTGGCTGTGACTACTGACTACCACCTTTCGTCCTCCATGGAGGATCAGCTGTGCAGGGACAGGGTGGTGGTGCTCTGACATGGTCTGTGGCTGTTCACTGGGTGCACAGGCTCTGGGCTTTCTTGGGTGGTACAGGTCAAGGTCAGCCCCCACTTATTATTGCTCAGGAACACCCTGCCTGAGCTATAAAGCAATCTGAGATGGCTGCTACTTCTGCTGGTTTGAAGCTTCCGAGGAAAAGCCAATCTGTGAATCTAGGATAGCTGCTGCTAGTGCTGGGCCTGGGACTCCCTGAGGCCAGCTGCTGCTTGTTTAATGGGGTTTAGGAAGCTGTGGAGCATGAGCCAAGACTAGCCATTCATATGGAAAAAAAGCTTGGGTGGGCCCAAGAATTGGGCTGGGCAGAGTCTCTGGGGATCTCCAAAGCAGGCCAAACAGTGTTAGCCATGTCTCAGATATGGTACCCGCTTGCCAACTCTGTGGGTGGAGGGTTTAGAAATGGGACAATAGCCTCCATTCACCTCAATGCCAGACACTTCGATTTCTCCCAGTATGCCACTGGTGCCTTTCAAGCTGCTACCCTGGTGCTGGAGCTGAGGGAGTGAATCTGAGTAGGGGAGTCTGTGTGTGGGCTCTTTAAGAGGAACTGCTTGGGCGTCCAGCAGTTTATTCCAACAACTCAATCCCTGCTGGGTTTTACAGCCAGAAATTGTGGGGACTTATCTTCCTGGCACTGGAACCCTGAGCTGGGGGGACTTGTATGGGGCTGGGACTCCTCCCTCCAGAGATATCCCTCCTGAATTTTATCCACCACACGTGGGTGGGGGACCACCTGTTCCATATCTCTGCCCCTCCTACCAGTCTGGATGGATGTGGTTTCTTGAATTGCATAGTTGTTACACTTCCATTCAACTTGATTTCTGATGGTTCTGAGTGATGGCTGTTCTAGTTTTTAGTTGTAATTTTGATGTGTTTGTGGGAAGAGGCAAGCCGTGTCTGCCTATGCCACCATCTTAACCCGAAGTCCCCAATCTTTTCTTTTTGTCATGACTCTGATTTTTTTTCTCTTAGGGCTCCAAGTCATTCATGTTAGATCTATCCTCTCTGCTTCATATAAGTAGAACAGTAGCCAGCAATATTAGAACCAAGCTTCACATGAATAATACATTTCCCTTGCTTTATGTTATCAGAGCATGCTAAGAATCTGAGAAATAAGTGACTCCTTAGGATTACACAGCTGATACAGACCTAAAGTGGAGCCCATGATGGGCTCTTTCCCCAAGATTCCCTGCCTTACTTCTTTGCTCAAGTTACTGCTGTACTTTTCTGAAGCTACCTGTCTCTCTCTCTCTCTCATTCATATGGATAATTCCACTGGACAGGTTCCCATTGACAGCTTGAGCTGGTCAGCCCCGTTAATTCATGTATCTACAACACTGCAAATGCACAGACCAGATACACGGTGAAGGGCCCAGATTTTAATTATATCTTATTTCACAGCTGCAGTCAATTTTTGCTACAGCTTAATAACCAGGTTGCACAAGCCATGAACACTTTTTGTTGTTAATTTTGCTTAGGAAAATTGAGTTTTTACTACCATTTTGGCAGAAATGCTTATCACAACAATTATGATAAAGTGATGAGGATTGGAAACATCTGCAGAAATGAACTTGGAGACAGAAGGATGTCAGTTAGTCTGGTTGTGCAGGAAATGTGCTGTGGGAAATCTGGGTTATGGCTCTGTCACCTGCTGAGAACAAAGGGAGGAATAGGGCCCAGTCTTCTCCACACCCCCTACAGGGACACCAAGGAACATTGCAAGCCCTCAGATGACATGGGCTGACTCCACTGTAGCACCTACCCTCTTCTATGGCTTTGGGGAAGATTCGAAATGAAGAGGTGAAAGATCAGGCTGGACTTAGACATAAGAAGCTTAGCGAACACCTCCTGGTACAGATGAGGAAACTAGGTCATACAACTAATGAATGATGTCTGAGCTTCCTGCTCCTGGGCCAGGGCCCTATCTCCTTTGCCTAAAATAAACCCAGTCAAGGTTTTAATAAGGGAATGAATGGATGGATGAATGGATGGTCTGGGATCCCTGGGAAGACAGGTCAGATTATCTCTCTGACAGATCAGAGCCAGGAGAGATGAGCAAATCACAATAAAGATCACCACCTGTGTCACTGTTTGGGAATCAGGAAATAGTCTGTATCAGGGATGCAGAAGGGTGACAAAAGATTCTGGGATGCCACCAACTGACAGCATAAGAAGGAGACAATAAATGCACACAGGCCCTCTCCCAAGGTCACCTGCAGCCACTTCTCCCTAGTGGGCACCAGCATGCTTCATGGTGATGCTGCTGAAGAGGTTCATGAGGAGGGAGCCTACTCTCGTCCTCCTGGGAGGCATCCAAAGACTCTCATGAGAAGTTTTTTTTTGTCTTTTTACTTTAATAGTTTTTAACATATTTTTCCATTACCATTTATCACCCTTATACCCTCTTCTACCTCCATACCCCCCTCCACCCCCATCACAAAAAGATCTTTAGTGCTGTACAATCATGGTTAAGGCTGAACTACCTGATTTCCTCAGTTCAGAGGCACTATCAATTGCTGAGATGTGCCATCCATTCAATAACAGGTTTCAGGGAGAAAAACAAGCACTTCGACAAATGTACATGTTTGTCCTCGGACACAGCCCTATTTCAGAAGTGTGAAAATGAGACAAATGATTTGCCAGTAGAATTGAGGATATGTATAGCAGTCACGTGTCTCTGTACAGAATAGATTTCTACAAGATGATGTAGGAAGAGAAAGAATGACTGGCTCCAGGCAGACTATGGCAATAGTGTAGATTAAAAAGTGAAAGAAGACATGGGTTTGAATTTATTTGGTAGCAGTGGAAACTTTAAAAAGAATAAATGGGTATATTAGTTTCTATTGCCACGTAAAAAATGACCATAAACTTAGGGGCTTCGCACACCTACTTATGATCTCCCAGTTCTATAGGTTGGACATCCGGACAGACCCCAGTGGGGTTCTCAGCCCCAGCTATCCCGAGGCTGTCGTCAGGTGTCAGTTGGGGCCGGGTCTCATGGGAAGCTGAAGGTCTTCTTCCAGGCTCACTTGGGTGTTGGCAGAATACATTTCCTTATATCTGTAGAATTCATGGGGATGGCATCTTCAAGGCCAACAGGGAAATTCCCATCCCAGGCTGTTGTGCTGGAGTGTTATTTAAGCCAACATAATCACAGTAGTGACCATCTCATCATAATCACAGCTCCTACCCACACTCAAGAGGGACACATGTCACAGGGGTTATGCACCAGGGGCAGGAACCTTGGGGGCCATGTCCTACCTCTGCAGACCACAATGGGAGAGTTATAAGGCATAAAGAATCAACAGCACTCTTTTGGTTGAATGGAGGGAGTGCAGCACTGGCCCTGATCATTAGACTGTCTTAGGAATATATAGAGCCATGAATATTTTAAAGAAATTTTATGCATGGGAGCTCTTTTGATCTTTGAAGTAGTCCTGTGAAAGAGGTAGATCAGATGTCATCACTTTCATATCACAGATGAGAAAATGGAGGGCCGAGCAGGTTAGATCATTAGCCTCAGGCCACGGGGCACTTCACCCACTCTGCTGGAGCCAAAATTGTAAAGACTTTCCTGGCTTCAAAACCACTTCTCCTGCACCATCTGGAATCGCTGCTGCTGATTTTACTGAGGAGTGTTCCTATCCACGAAGCCTTTTTTCTTCCGTTGGGGCAACTCTAGTCTAAGCATTCCTGGATCACAGAGATCTTACCCTCCAGAGTCATGAGAGGGATCTGGGCTCTGCCAAAGCGCCAAAGACTTTGGGTCACTCTGCACCTCTCATGCAAGTCATGCTGGAAAGCATCACTCCCGTTCTGCACAAGGAGTCCCTCCCTTGGTGATCTCCAAACATCAGCTTTCAAGGTCAAGTGCAAAGAGCATGACTTGACTCCGAAGATGTCATAACAACAATGAGGTCACAACCCTAACATACTCTTGATAGAGCTGCTGTTACCATTTCCAATAGAAACAGCCACATTGGGGAGATTAGTGGTTAGTTTATGGACCACTAACTTCTTTAAGCTTCCCAGAAAGCACAGTGGTCTCACTGGCAGAAATCAATTGATAGACAAAAAATAAAAAGAATCACTCATGTGTGGTCTCTAGACATTCACTCTCACACACATGTATACACATACTTGGGCACACATGCATGCATGCATGCATGGGTTCCAGGCGTAGCCTCTGCATATCGAGTGGCATGCAAAGTAATGAGTTAGTGGGAAAAGCTTGCCCTCCCTACCTCATGCAACCGTCTGAGCTCCCAACTGCGACAGCTCTATCAACTCATTAAATGTACATCACTTAAAGGAACCTGTCATGAAAGGGATTCAAACTACATTACCAGCAACATCTCTGTGGTGATTAAAACACATCATTAAAGACATGAAGGGGGAGAGGAAGGAGATGAAAGGATTCCCCTCTTCTCTCTGGCTTCCTGCTGCTCTGGATGGAGAAATAAGAGGAAGCACTTTATTTTCCTGGGTCTAAGTTTGCTCAGCGATAAAACAGGAGGGTGGCGTGGTGGAGGCATGAGATATGCCTCTAATAAGGCTGATTGACTCTACTATGTATTCATACTGAGACATCAGGAAATTTAATCTCTCAGAACCTCAGTTTCCTCAACTATAATATGTAAAAAATGCTTAAATCATTAATTGTGAGATTATTTATATTAATATATATATATATTTTAAAAACAGCACAGAGGCAGCCATTTAATAGATGTGGGTTTCTCCTTTCCACCCTCAGGGTCTTTTCTTGCCCCCTACCTTTTTCTTTAAAGATGTTATAATCAGGCTTTTTTTCAAAGATTGAGCATTCGAAGTATTAAAGCACCATTAAAACCTGTCTCAGCATTTCTGACTTTCTGTACCATCACTTCTCGCCCCTCTCCTGGAATTATTGAAAAATATATATGTAAATGCATATGTACTTACTTGTGTGCCTCAAGATCAGATGCTCCTTCTAGGAAGTTCTTTTCACTGTCTGGTGAAGCCCTCAGACATCCCTCCCACTGGTTCCATGCATTGAGCAGGAGTAAACAGCATGCTGTCATTGGAAATCAAGGCCATGGCTTCTACAAGGATGAACATTTAGTCACTGAAGTGCATGCATCTAACCTGGCTCTTGAGGGTGATGATAAAATGTTCTGAGGTGTGTTGGCAAGGCAGAGTCCAACCCACTTTCCAGCCTGGAGACCAAGAATGAAGGAAAGTAAGTAGACATGTGGTGAAGGGTGCTGAAATGGGATTGAATAAAACACAGAGCTGGCCTGTCTCATGAGCTGTTTCCGTGGGCCTCTCAGGAAGGCCGGCCGAGTCAGCAGGAACTCTAGGAATGCTATCAGGAGCATCAGAGAGACCTCTGCATGGCTGCTGGCCCTGGCTTCTGGCATGCTTGCCCCCTTTCCCGAACACCTCATAACATCAAAATTATACAGCGCCCTATAATAGTATTAGAAGGGGCTTTGTTCATTTTCTCTTCAGTTTAAAGATCCATGTGCAGTCCATTTACCTACAACAGCTACCATAAATAAGAAGGCTGCTTGCTAGAAAGAGAGATCCTGAGATCATGTGAACCAAATTCCTCAGGCCCAAATGGCTGCGTTGTCAACTTTCTCATTGTATAAAACCATCTGTAACAGATGTGTTCTTTGGAGTTAAAGATTAACATATATAAATTAGTAGCAGTCATTGCCATCTAGCATGATTTGTTGATCAGATTAATTCCCCGTGTCAGGTAGCCTGTGAGCTCAGGATGAGACAAAGCATGTTCTATGGTCAGCCCTGAAAATTGGTCTGGAGCAAAAGAACAGCTGCCTGCAAGAGAACGGGCCAGGGTCACCTATCTCAGAGGGGAGCAGGTGCTGGAAACCCAGTATCTAGTTCTGCAGAAGAGATATAGCACTGCACCCCATGCTAAAAGGGGAAGTCCTAGTGCCTCCAAAAGAATCCTTCACTGTAGTTGCCCTTTATCTGTGGGGGACACATTCAAAGACCCCCCAGTGGATGCCTTAAAATGCAAAGAACAGCAAACCCTATATATCCTATGTTTTTTTCCTATAAGTATATACTTATGATGAAGTTTAATCTATAAGCTAGGCATACTTAAAAGATTAACAACAATACTAACAATAAAATAGCACCACTATAAAAATGTACTGTAATTAAAGCGATGTGAAGTTGTTCTCTCTCTCTCTCAAAACACTTGATCACACAGCACCCACTGTTGTCCTGGTGATGATGTGAGGCGACGCAGAGCCCACGCGAGGAGATGAATGACATGCGGTGATCGCCGTGGGCCTCGTGACCTAGAATCCGGAGAATCGGGCTGCCGGAGGGATCATTTTAACAGAGGCACTCTCATACTAAAGCAGCAGGTCTAGTAGCCCCGACGGCCACCAAGTGACTGAGGAGCAAGGAGCGTCTACAGTGCAGGTACACTGCACAAAGGGGACTCACATCCCAGGCAGGACGGAGCAGGACGGCACAAGATTTCATCACAGGGCTCAGAACAGCCTGCGATTTTCAACTTACAAATCGTTTACTTCCGGAAATATTCGTTTAATGTTCTCAGACTGTGGTCGACTGCAAGTAACTGAAACCACAGAGAGTGAAACTGTGGGTAAGGGGGACTGCCAGACTCATGATTTGTCCTGGGCCGAGGATGCCTTGGCGCTGTCCAAGGTTCTGAAGACTCTGTGTTGTTTTTGTCTTGAATATTTATGCCCCCATCTCCTTCTAGTCTACCTACTGTACAATAACTGCTGGCATTTCATGGCCACTCACAAAGCAGTGACGTGGTAAACTGCATTGTGACCTCACTCACCAGGATACGCGGAGCCCAGAAGCGCCTCACCTGCGTGCTCTGTGGACTCCTGCATCACGGTCAGGGCCTGAGCTCAGCAACTCCCCATTTCCTCCGTCCTTCTATCCAGTCTTCCACTCATCCACTCAATATTTATTAAGCCCCCAGCATTAAGAAAAATGTATGCAAAGCAGTAGATGCCCCTTACCTCTGGTCATAGAAGAACAGAAAAATCATTTCAGGGCCTTCTTTGTTACACAATTGGGAGGGATGCAGAAGGGGACCATGGCCCCAAATCACACTGGAAAAAAATTCTAGATCAGTTCAAGGAATGAAATAACCATATTTAAAAGATTTAAAGTTTACTATGTAAAAACCGAAAGTATCTGCATGGGGGAAAACACAATATACAAATGTAAAAGACAAATGACAAACTGAGAAATATAATTGAAACACATCAAAGATGTATACACAATGCAATAGCAAAGAGGCTAAAGTTCATAAGACATTTTCCAGAAAAGAAAAATATATGCTCTTAAGCATGGACTGAGTGGTCAACCTCCCTCATAACATGATAAATATGTATTTAAATGACTCTGAGACACTGTTTTCATCTATCGCTGGTGGAAGCCAAGCTTTGTGAAACACTGGGATGGAGGCACTGTAGGGAAGCAAGTGGGAGAAGGGTGCGTCAGCACCTCTGTAGAGGGGGATGTGACCACGCCCATCAACGTGAGAAATGCACAGTCTTCGACCCAAAGTTCCAGGAGTTTATCTAATAGTTAATCTCACACACATGTGAAATGAGATACACACAGGACTCTTCAGCATTTTTACTGGTGGGAAAATATTGAAAATAATGCAATATCCATCAACAGGGACTTAATAAATTATAATGCATGCATACAATAGAATATTATGCTGGTATAAAAATAAAAAGAAGTTCTGTAAACATTGATATTCACTAACCTCTAAAATATCTTGTAAGTAAAATAATAATGTATATAATAGTCCCAAAAGAACATAGTAAGGTGTAAGAAAGATTATTCATACATATGTGCTTATAAACACAGTATTTCTGCAAGCTGGTGACACTGCTTGCCCCTGGAGGAAGCACTGGGGACTTAAAACTTAGGAATGTGGGGAAGGCTTCCCTTTGTGAACTTTTAAACTTTTTGATACCTGAGCCATATGAATGTATTGCCTATTTAAAAAAAATAAAGATTTTTTAAAAATCAAAGCTATCTTAGAGGGGAGATGATTGTCATTTGCTATGACTTCAGTATTGATCTCTCCCTCATCTAACTGTTCTTGCTTTTAGCGTTTGCACTACCCCTGCATTGCCTCGATGATAAGCTTTTTTTTACTAAGTGCTATACCAGGACATTTAAACTACATAATATCAATAAATAGTGTTGTGAAATTCAGTGCTTTTGTGTTTCCAATTTTTTCACATGAGTATATCTTCACTTCTCATTTGAGACTTTTTTAGCTTTCTCCCTGAGTAGCACATGCAAAGAGAAAAAGTCCTAAGAGTCATTGATTACCTTCTGTAAGCCGGAGGCTGTTATGGTGTTTAATTTAATCTCATAACAATCCTGGAGCTGAGCAGTATTCCTCTCCTTATTATACAGATGATAAATTCGGGGTGCAGAGAGGATAAATGGTTTTCCACTGGTAACTCAGCTAACATGGGGCAGAGCCAAGACCTGAGGACATTTTTCTCAGTTTGCTCAACACTGCCTCCTTGTGCACTTAGAAAAGTTGTGGTCTTTCAAGTTTCAACCTTGGCTTATTTTCTTGACCTATTGGTGCTTCAGTTTTCACCTTTGTGAAGCCAGCTTTCATGTCTGTTTTGCAGGGCTAGGTGAGAATTTACATAAATGCCCAGCCCTGTGCCTGGCTGGTAATAAATATTCCATACGTGCTGGCTTCCCCTACTTTTGTATTCAAGTTCCTAGACAATTATTAGACATTTAGCTGCACTCAAAAGTGTAAGAAAACTCTTTTCCTGAATCAAAACCATTGCAACCGTAGTGCTTCGGAAATAGAATTCCCCCAGAGAAGGCATGCCAAAGGTCACCTCAATGTGTGCTGCGGCAGAGTCTCCAGGAGTAAAAAGAGCAGGTTTCTTGTGCTCTGAGATGTCCTGCTCCCTTCAGGCTCATGGGCTAAAAGGATCCCTTAAAGGGGTCTGTCAAGACTGACTTTATACTTTCATCCGGGTTGGGCATGAGCCAGTTTATTAAGCCAAAGGTGGAGGCTCACTGTGCCAGCAGAAATTTCACTGCTCCATCCAAAACTGGGCAGAAGTCAAGTGATGTTTGAAATATAAATCCACTCCAGCCCACTGCTTCCACAATGAATGTACCCAGTGACCTAGGGTCACCTACAGAGGACCCATAATTTCACATAATTGGCCAAAGACTTCAATGTTCCATGATGCAAATGAAAGACTATTAATGGGCGGTAAGAAGGGGTGGAGGGTGGAAAAAACGTGTAACAGAAGACAGCATGATGCTTTCAGGGGAGACTGGCACATCAGAGCTCTGCTATAATATGCAGTCGGCTAATTTCACTGGGGTATTGAACAAATGATAGATGGGGACAGCTAACAGCCGCTGTGACAGCACTAATGAACTTACTCCCTGCCAGCCTAAGACCTCTGCTCTTGCTTCCATTTAAACGGCTTCTCATACCATTGAATATCTGCTTGTCAAGAGTACCTGTTAGCTATTCCCTCGTGGCTCGGATGAGATGCTCTCCCTCCAGTCTGGTCACAGGGTAAGCACAACCGCACATAGCCCCATCCGAATCCCCTTCATGGAATGTCTGCAGTGGGCAGGGAGAACTTAAAGACAGGGATCAGTATCCCTACTTGAGTTTAGAGAGTCAAGTGACTCACTCAACTAGTAGACATTTAAGCTTAATTTGAGTCCAACTCTATCTATATATAAAATGTCCCCACAACCCATGACACGGCTACACACAAAGCAGTACAGTGGTGTCTCAGAAGGCCCAGGTGTCACTCTCCAAGGTGGCTGATAGCTCCAGCCACCTAACCATCAAGGGCCCTTGACCAATGGTGTGTAGTACTCCAGGCAGGACATGCACAGCCAGGCCTCCCTCTCACTCTGACTGCCCCTCTCCCAGGATCTGGGGCTTCTCTTCTGAGACCACATCCTCTTTGCCCGTCTCTCTGTCCTCTCTGCTATGGCCCTTCGAGGTCAGTACAGATAGCAGTGCAGCTCGGGTTCCAGAGGGCAGTTGCCTGCAGAGCAGGTAGGGGTGGCAGTTTTCACACTCACGCCTGGTTCACCTTTGCCTCATCAGCAAGATCAGCTGGCTGCACACTTAGGCAGTCCAAGTCCACCACAAGTTCATGGGCTTCCCCAACACATGCATGCTCTCACCCCCAGGCGGACCACCAGTGATGCAAGAGGAGCCAGAGGCAAACCTAAAGTCAGCATCCTTTCCTGTAAAGGGTTTACTATCTGTTATCAGGTCTTTGTTCTCTCTGGTCCTAGGTGCCTCCTTCAGGCAAAAGTCACTCTCTTTAGAGTTGTTCCAGAATTTCACCTCTCCTGGTCCTCTTTGCTCTTTTGTTTCCAGCTTTGAACAAATGACAGGTGGTATAGAGTAGAGGTTAATAGTACTTTACTTTGCATATGTGCTGGCCAAGCAACCTGGGGCAAGTTATTAAAAGCCTCTCACTTCAATTTCACCTGTCTCAGGAAACCTACCCACGTCATGAGTTTGTGGTGAGTATAAAAATGACATTAGTTTAAAGCACATAGTGCTTGGCATGCAGAAAGGACTTAATAAGGAACATCTGGCAATATTAACATGATTATTAATATCCAAAAAGGTCCTCCTACTTCCCCTTCACCTTGCTCCTCTCTGTTTTCTCCAAACCATCCCAGTTTCCTCACCACTTCCTGTTCCTCTCCCCCGACCCCATAGCTCCCCCTGGAGGCTCTTCCATCACTCCTGCTGAGACCGCACATTCTCCTGCCCCACCTCTGACAGGTGCTTGTATTTATCTCCCACACTACTGTCTCCTCTCAACACCCACATTAGCATAAATGTTACTCTCTCTAAAATCCAATTACTTTCAATTACTGTGGCCCTGGACAGATTCACGGAAGAGTCCAGAGAAATAGGGTTGTCTCTCATTTCAATTTTTTTTAAATCCTCACCCAAGGGTATGTTTTTTGATTTAGAGCACAGGTGGCAAACACAAGGCCTGTGAGCTGAATCCGGCCCTCCATCTTGTTTTATCTGGCCCAGCACCTTGTTTCTACCCGGTGACAGCACTGAGCTCTCAATTAACTGTTGAGGAGTAGTTACATTTATACAGTCCTAAAATTACATTCGGCCCTTTCGAGGCAACTGCGAGGCTGATATGGCCCCCGTGAAAATGAGTTTGACACCCCTGGTTTAGAGAAAGAGGAAGGGAGAGAGAAAGAGAGAAGCATCAATGTGAGGAACGTTGATCGGCTGCCTCTAGTAGGCTCCGTGACAGGGGATCTAATGCAAAACCTACATATGTGCCCTAACCAGGAATCGAACCCTCAACCTTTTGGTACACGGAGCAACACTCCAACCAATTGAGCCACATGGCCAGGGCCTCTCACTGCAATTTTACCAGTCTCTGAGAACCACAGAATAGGGATAGATGGCATATACAGACCACCTCAGACCCCACTTTTCCAGTCACCCCCAACTTTCTCAAGAGGCAAGCTTTTTCTAGAGTGAATACTTTGACAACATTGTCTGGCTTTAACCGGTCTCTGCTTAGACATGGTTATAGGTTGCAAACATGTAAAGTGGGAGAAAAGTGGGCGGTGCGTGAGCAGCAAGAGAGATGCTAAGAGATGATCCAGAAGCAAGTACAAACCTGAGGGAACAACCAAGAATGGACTCCACACGACGTCTTTACGATCTTAACACTGCAATTTAGGTCAACGTATTCAATGTCGAGCAGTTGAATCTCGAGTAGCCTGAGCTGGTCTACTTTATGAATGCATTCAACAGTCAGCAAGCGTCCACCGTGCACTCAGGTTCTGGGGCCGGAGCCAGACCAGGCAGGCCCCTGTTGAGCTTGGTGGAGGAGATGACCAGCACACAAGGTGCTGTGGCCAGCTGTTACTTTGAATTGTCCATACCTCTGCTCCCGCTCATCAACACTGATGATTGAGAACATATGGTAGAATAGGGACTTTTTGTTCATTGATAATTTATGTCGAGCTTGGGTGATGCTCCTGGGGCTGGGGAGGGCTTGGGCTGCCTGCGGGCAACTTGAACCCAGATTTTGTCTAAGGTTGGCCTTTTTCTATATATGATAGAAAAAGTTGTAACTTGATCACTGGCCCTTTCCACCCAGATGTCATTGTCATGCCCATAACAATGACATACTCTGACGTCCCCAAGCAGCCATCTCCAACAGAGCCCAGAATTAAAACTTGGTCATGTTTCCTCATTCCTTTGTGTTTCCAATTTTCTTTGAAGATAGATTATTGTTTGTAGTTTTTCAGGAAGCGTATGAGTGATCACTCCATTGAGTGCTTAAAGTGCCAGACCTCATGCTGGAAATGTTACATGCACTCCAGCCAGAAATTAGACATTGTCCTCATCTTGCAGGAGGAGAGAGGGAGGACCAGAGGGGTCATGACAGTTCCCTCAGTCACTCGGTTTGTAGGTGACAAGCTTGAACCACAGACGACTTTGCATGCGGCGCCAAGCCCAGGCAGTCTGCACAGGTCGGCACACAGACTGGAGGAGGCCCCAGGCCAGGGCCTGGCCACAGGCTGCCACTCGCCAGCTGGGCCCAGTTACCACCTCTAGTCTGAGTTTCCAAATATACAAAATCAGTGTTTTGACCTCTGCTCTGCATGTCATATAAGTTTATTGGAAGGCCAACCCCGTCTAGAAAAGCCAGAGGGTTGAAACCTGCGAAGCGTGATTCTAAAAGACTCAACTCCTGAAGCAAGTATGGCGGGAATTCCCAGGGCCGGTGAGCCAGGCTACAGCAGGCTTCACTTCGCAACTCTGCTGGGCATGGTGGCAGTGCCTGGGGAGAGACCCTGGACTCCAGAGGCCAGCAGCCCAGCAGCTGGCCAGGTGTCGGGGGACGGTGTATGATATGAGGGCACAACAGGATGTTGAGAACATATAAGAACGTTAACATCATGATTTGTGGTTCAACATTTGAAATCCCGCACTTTGAACTGATGCCACTCAGAGAGCACGACTCTGCCCCTCGGACTTGCAGACTGCCTGCAGAAGGAACAGTCTCTCTGTGCTGACTGGTTGCTATTGATAAGTCACTCAAAAGCTTTTGTTCTGCAAGCCTGGGTGGGATCTCGGATGTTGTCCAAACCTAATCATATGTTAGCCATTGTTCTCAGCTCACCGCTCCACCTGCCTGCCCACTGCGTCAGCCAACGTCGAAAAGTCCATTTGCCCCACCAACCCAGCAATGACTGATACAAGTTCGTGGTCTTATTTCCACCTCTTTGCTCATCAGCTTCTTGCAACCAACCCCATCCCCTACATGTCTTCAGTTCATACATCCCTGGTTTGTACATCATATTGAAGTGAAACTCTTTTCATTTATCCTGGAACTTTTGTCCACAAGGGACAAGCCACACTGAGCCAGACACGCACGTTTCCCTCCACTGTACAGAGGGCAGCATCCGGAAGAACCCTTCTCGCAGAGGGGCCGGCAGCCTCCTCCGTCAGCAGGAAAAGCTCTTAGGGCTCTCCTGATCCTCCCCTTTCTCCAGCTTCTAAATCAGATCCTCTTCTTCATTTTTGTTTAGTCTCTGCTGTCCACACCCCTCTGCAGTTAAATGGCTCTCTCTGAAAATTTCTTCCCTAAAAGCAACAGCATCAGGTTTGGTTCTCAGAAGGTCCAGCCGCTGCAGTGTGCTCCGGGCTGAGTCCTCAGCTCACAGAAAGAGCTGGCCCCTGTCCTGAGGCCAGCACAGGCCTCTCCGATAATGAGTGGCTGGGGCTGGGTGGCTGCAGCGGGTGCATCCTGCCTTTTAGGAGTACCAGAGGGCCCCAGCCACCACAGGATGGAGCTCTTCCCTCCCAGGTACATCTAAATTTTCCAAGCCCAGAGCTGAGGTGTCTCAAGGGACTTCCTGAATTAGAGGCACGCAGCCACCTCCCTCCCTGATTTGGTGTGTTCTGGGAAGAAAAGAGTAATCCCTCCTTCCCACCTCCAGACTGGCCTTAACTCTAGCCCCCAGCAGCCGGCTCATCAGCATACAGAGTAATTTTGATAGAACCTCTGTAATACTTTCTGTCTAAAGGAGGATTTTAACACCCTTCTGAGTGACATTTAATATGATAACAGTATGTAAGGGTGACAGGAAGCTGTTTTCCAAGAGTTAAACTCCTAATGGATCCACAGATCAGGCTGACAATGGCTTTCCTGATCATTATTAAATTCTCCGTGATTAGAAAATGATCCGGCGTTATTGATTTAAGCTCTTTGAGTTAAGCTAAGCTTTGGGAGCCTTTTACCAGGCACAAAAAGGGCATTTAATATTGTATTTCACCTTCCCAATTACAGCACTTTTCAGAGTACAAGTAGCAAGCAGCCAGGCATTAGGTGCGGGGTCCGGGAAGGAGGGTGGGAAGTATTTGTTTACAATAGAGCCCTAGAAGGCAAGCTCGCCACCCAGACTCAGGAGGGTGTCATACACCCACATGAAAGCAGCCGTTCCCACAGACACCACGCTTCCTGCTGACCAACCTCTGGGCCAAGGACACAGAGCTTCATCTCAAAGCTCCGACAGAGGAGAGGCTATCTGTCCTAGAACTTCCAGCGCAATTTCTATCTCAAGGATTTTCTCCTATGGTCTCCTCAGTAATTGTTAAGCTGCGTATACAAATTCTGCACTAAGAAATCATCACCAGATCTCCAAAGGTTAATGGTTCCAGGTTACCGTTTAAGGTTAATGAGAGGAAAGAGCATAGAAGCAATCGCGTTTCTATCATGATCTAAAGCTCTAGAGAAAGCAAGGGTCCCTAGAGGGAAATCTTGCACAGTTGCAGGGCACTGAATGCTTTGCGTCTTTCTGGGGGGAAAGGCACACGTGGTTTCCCCGAGCGCCTGCAGGGCCCACTCGGTATCTGGACGATGACGCGTGTGAGTGACTGTGTTTGGGCCCTGAGCATCCCTTTTTCCCTTGAATACCTGTTTTGTCTAATCCCCACCAGCCTGGGAAAGCCTTGCTAAACCCAGTTACAGCCCCTCTGGGTGGGGGTCCTCACACCCACTGTCTTCTCTGATTCTGTCCAGAGAGACTCAGCATCTGCACTGGGACCCTGTCAGTGTTTCCCTAACTTTTTGTTTTACTCTGGTCCACAGGAAGAAATATATTTTTACACCACAACCCAGACCATGACATGCAAAACTGAAAACAAAACTGAAACAAAAATTTCACCAAATAGTACTTTGCGCGCACTGGATGCATTTTTTTTCCAAATCTTCACCCGAGAAGGTATGTTTATTGATTTTAGGCAGAGAAGAAGGGCGGGGGAAGGGAGGGAAGAAGAGAGAGAGAGAGAGAAATTGATGTGAGACAGAAGCATCGATCAATTGCCTCCAATGCGCGCCCGACCAGGGATCAAACCCAAAACCTTTTGGTTTGTGGAATGGCCCACTGAGACATCCAGCTGGGGCCACTGAGTGCCTTTATATGTCACAGTTTGCAAAGTCAATAAATATCATGACTCTAAGATTCCCCCCACCTGAAAAGGGAGACATCTCTATTCCTAAAAATTATAAATACACATGTATTAACCTATTTCACAAATACTTGGAGAGCACAGGGCATGTGCCCATTTCTGTGTTAGGGCGGGAGGAACACAGGAGTTTCTCCCCTCAAGCGGCTCACAGTTTACTTGGAGAGCCCTGACTGGCCTGCAGGGAGACACAGAGAGAAGTGGCGGGAGGACTGGTATCCAGACATCAAATGGCTCTGCATGTGGGCATACGAGGAGGGAGAGGTGGGGAGGGAAGGTGTACACAGGGAGGCCGGGGAAGCTTCTGGAAACTCCTATCCCCTACTGGCTTTGAAAAACTGAGCATTAAATGTCTCAGTGGGTAGATCATATTAGCATTGCCACTAGAGCCAATAGCTGCTATGCATATTAGCAGCCAAAGTGGGCCTGGCAGTGTGCTGAGCGTTTCACCCAGTTGTCTCATTTAATCTCCGTGACAAGCTCATGAAGAGGTTGCTGTTATCCCCAACTTACAGCTGAAAAAGTCAATCCACAGACTTGATCGATGGGTTACCCACCGTCACACAGCTTAAGTCAGTGGAGGATCTGAGAATTAAACCTGGACTCCTTGAACCAAAAGCGCATGCTCTGTCTGCTCCTCCAGAGGACAGGATGGATTTAAGTAGCTTTACAAGAGGCCAATGGGGGCCGAGAGTCTAGGAAGGGCAACGGTGTAAGCCTGGTGCTTGGCGTCTTTCAGGACAGAGGGTGTCAGCAAGATGGGAGTGGAAGTTTCACCGCGAGAGAAAGACTGTAGATGAGGGCCAGGCTGAGGATAGTAGGAAGGGAACAAAGCAGGAAAATGAGTCTGGATTGTGAAAACAGCGACAATGAGAACAATAACAACAGCAACGAATTTTCTCCCAGAATGTACAATATGCTAAACATCAGTTCAGATTCTTTACTTCCCAGTAATCTCATTCTACAGTTGAACAAACTTAGGCACAAAAAGACTGAATAACTTGCCCAGGATCAATCAGAATAATGTTGGATATAATTTCAGACAGGTGTGATGTTCGCATTGCCACTAACAGTGTACTCCCTTGGTCCCTCACTTCTCCTAGCCCCAGTCCTTTCCTGGTTGCTCAGCAGGAAGGGTGAACGCAGTGGGCCTGCCGCGGACACATCAGGGGCCCCTCAGACCCCTCAGACAGCTGGTTCACCCCGTCTCGTCCCATCCCTGGCTGCTGCTAACAGTTCACAGCTTCCTCCCTGGGAGCTGCTCTGTGCTGGAAAGCATTGCCCTCCCAAAGTGGCACCCCTCCCAAAAGATGATCTGTGGCCACTGATGGGCTGATATGAAAACCGAAGGCTCGGCACCTTTTCCCTCCTGCCACCTGGGGAAATACTGAATGTCATCCTAGCTCACAGCTTCCCATGGAATGTCTGAATCCTCAATGGAAACTTCATTGGAGGTCAGTTTCTTCTCTTCTTCCTCCTCTTCCTCCTTTTCAACAGTCTTTCCTTTCTCACTTTTTTTTTGACAGGTGTTTCTCCCAAAAGTAATCCTAACGAACCCTGAATAAAATTCTCCACCTCATAGTCTGTCTCCAGGGAACCCATAAGCCAATTAGCACCAGGAATGATCCTGGGAAGCCAACTATAAAGAGGAGGTAGGAGGTGACAACCGCTTGGCCAGCTGGCAGTGTGGACCCTGTCCCTGGTGGTCACTGTAGTGTGGATAGTCTATGGTTGTGTTAGGGATACAACTGCAAAACATCTAGCAAAGTGACATGTGTTCAGACACCAGTGGACGGTGGCGCACTGGCTGGGTAAGATCTCCAACACTGGAGAGGCATGGAGGGAAACTAGAATGGCCATGGAATTGGCAGCTGTGGCTGAACGCCACTGACTGGCTTGCGGAAGACAGATGAATCAGACAGTTCAATGCAAAACATGAAAAAAGGATTTCCTTCGCAGCATTTAAAGAAACTTTCAACTCCTGCAGCAGAAGGCCATTAGCAAGAAGAAATGGGCTCAGGACTTAATCCAGGGACGGCAGCAGAGCTACAGAGGAAGCTGGCTCTCAGCCTGCAGGTCTCTGACACCAGGGTCAAAGCCATGCCAGGAAATGAGTGGGACTCTGAGGCTCATAGGATGTGGTTGTCCGGGTGGATGTGGTTGAGAATTTTGAACTCCCAGCTTCTCCCAAACCTGCTGGGCCTGCAGAAGGGCCCCTCCTCCATGATAAGAAGTAGTGAGCACTCCCTTGTCCGAGCATGACAGAACCCTCAGGTGAGTCAAGTGCCTTACAAGACCCTGCTGGAACCCTTCACGATCCCTGCCCCAATCTTTGCTTCTGTTAATAAGATGAATAGAAATCACAGTCAGATTATGAGATAGCAACAAAACCAGCTAAGGGAACAGAGGGGCTATCCACCAAAGGAGCACAAAATCTGGGCCACCCATGCAGGAGGAGGTGAGATGTGTGTACTGGACAAAATGCAGAGGGTGGTGGACTAAGGGGTGGGAACAACTCTGAATAAAGTCCCTCATAAGGCTGAATTTATCACCCTGGCAAAAATTCTAGGAGGAGATGCTAAAAAACTGCCAGGTTGAATCCTGGATGCTTGGAAAAAACAATGGCCCATGCTTAGTAAATACACCAGAATTTAATGATAATGGGAGAAAGGCTCCAAGGGCTCAGAGAAAGTGACCATAATCAGGTGGATATAGGCGGAACACCTGCCAGTTAACTATGTTCTATGGGAGGCTAGAAAGACTCTCCATTTACCAAAGGGATAAGGAATGTGCTGGGGAAGGGACACCAGTGTCATGAAGATGTCTAGTGGTGTCTGTCATCTTTCAGCTAGAACCGGCAGTAGGAGGTGCGGTTACGGAATGGGGCTTCCTGATAGAAATGGGAATGCTGGGATCTCAAAAACCAAATAGATCCTGGTGGAAGACAGTAGATGACTGTCCAAAGAGCAACCTTGATTGTAGCGACTGGGCCAGATATGGTGCCTTGACAAGAGCGGATTAACAAAGACTCCAGCACATGATATGCAGGCAGCACTCTGGCAAATGCATTCTTTCCCTCCCTCTCTCGAGGAGGATCTAAGGTGGTACATGTTCACAAATCACACTGTGCAGTAACAGTTTTGCCCCAGGGCTTCACTGATTCACCTCCCTACCAAGACACTGACCTATTCTACAGATTATCAAATTAGTCTACCACCCTAGTGACTCCATGCTACTGGAACAGGTAAGCGGGAAGGAACAGAAATGTGGGGGTTCTCAGTAAAGCACATGGGCTCCAGAGGGTGTACATGAACTCTGATTTCAGGGTCTTGCCACAGCAGTAACATTTTTAGCATCCAATGGTCTGAGGCATATAAGGATACCCCATCCCCCAAATAAATGACTAATTATTGCATGTCACAACTCCCATCACTAAGAAAAGAGCACTTTGCTTGGTAGGCCTCTTTGGGTGCTGGAGGTGGTATTTCTATACTTAGAAAAGTGCTCAGACCCATTTGCCAAGTGATATGGAAGGTGGCCAGCTTTAAGTGACACTTAGAAAGGACTCTGCCTCAGGTCCAGAACGTGCCGCAAACATCCTGTCCTGTGACTGTACAACCAACAGACGTTGTGGTATTAGAGATTTCTGTGTTGGGAAAAGACACCAAGTAAGTTGATGGCAAGTGCCCCTAAGAATCACAAGGTGACAATGCTTAGGGTTTTGGAGCAAGACCATGCCATCCGCAACAGGCATCTCATGTGGAAGGCAAGGCCTGGTTTGCCACAAGGCCCTAGTAAACATGGACTATATGAGTGTGGGCATCAACTGGCCATGTGGCCAGAGCTGTCCATCGTGAGTTGGACTCTGTCATACCCACTAAGCCATAAATTCTGGGCAGCCCCACATCAACCCTTTGTAAGGTGGAAGAGGTACATCTGGGTGTGAGTAGGACCTCTGATTGCAAGTGAGCTGCATGAGCAGGTAACCCTAACCCCTGCATCATATACCATCATTTCACTGGTATCTCTGTCCCAAAGTTCACACTTTTGTTGGGGCTAAGAGATCAGGGAGGGCTCCCTCACACCCACGAATGGAGGAAGGAAAGGTCTGAGCTTGATATATGGACAGGCCACCTCGGTGTGTCTGCTGGGGCTGAAAATGGGCTGCTCTTGCACTGCAGCCCCATTCCGGAGTGACCCTGAGGGAGAGCAATGAGAACTCTTCCTAATTATCCACACTGTGGGCAATGCCTCCTGCCTCCCACTTTGTGGAGAGAGACGTGGCCCAAAGTAAACATATTCATAGGCTTAGGGCATCTTTATTGGAGTGGCTAGTGAACCAGAGTCCTGAAAGGAGCCAGACTGGAAGATTGGGAACACAGTTTCAGGAAGCTCATCTAGATGGACAAATAAGGATGGATACAAAATGTGAAGATTTTGGTATCACAGGCTAATAGCCACCAAAGAGCACCCACAATGGGAGAGACACAAAACAACCAAGTAGACAGAATGGCTCAGTCCTTTGACATCAGCCAGTACTTGTTACGCCCCCCACCCGGTACAGGTATGACGGGCGCATGGGCGAGGTAACTATGGCAGAAGGGAGGAAGCTCTGCACACGCCCAGCGGGAGCTGCTCCTATCACCGAGGCTGACGCAGCTGCTGTTGCCACTGAAGAGCCATAGAAGTTGAAGCTGAGCCCCAGCTTCGACACCATCTTGAGAAGATGAATTAGGCCCTCGATGCTAACTCTCAACTCCTTTCACCCTGAAAGGGGTAGTGATTCAATCTGACTAATATGAACATATGGCCCAGCATGAGCTTGCCTTGTATACCCTACAGGGCTTTGGCCAACCCAACTATCTGGAGATTAAAGAGGATCTCTTCAGCTGACATAAAGACCATCATGGTCTTAGGCCAGGGGACCCACTTTATGGCAAAAAAAAAAAAAATGCAGTAGTGGCCATGGGCCTCTGACCAAGGGATCCCCCGGTCCAGGCACCTATTGCACCCTCAGGGGTCACCAGCCTAAAAGGGGGTACGGTGGCCTCTGAAAGAAGAAACTGAGAAGTGAACTTGAAGACGATGTCCTTGTCTGGACGCAGTATGGACCCTGAGAGAATGACCACTGTGTGTTACTGCATACCCTAGGGGTAGGACACAGGAGTCAGGACACCAAAGGGTGGGGGGAGGAAGACTGGCCCCCTTACCTAAACCAAGCCCTACCCATCTTGGGGATTTGTCTTACCACCCCAGCTTTGTGGGCCTGGATGTCTCGGTTCCCAAAGAAGGAACGCTTTGACACAGGGTCTCCACAGGAGTCTGTTAAACTTTAAGCTGCATCCACTAACAGTCCCTGGGTTCCTCCAACCAGACAGGCATCGAAAGGAATCATACCAGGAAAGATGGGGCTGCTGGAGGCAGGAAGGAATCTCTTTGGCACTAAATTTATCTACTGGGTCACCTCTCAGTGCCCATGCGCCTTGTTTTAACAGTAAGTTAACAAAGTAGCCATATCCTAAGAAGAACCTGGGAACCAGGGACTCAGACCCCTTGGGGATAATTGTCTGGTCAAGCCCGGACAGTTTAACCCCAGTCTGTCTGAGAAAAATCACTTAGACTGGTAAAAGCAAAGGGGAGGGGTATCTAGGATGGTGTTGGAGTAGGAAGATGGCGATTATCAGATAGGCTTCGAGATCTACAGCAGCAGGCAGCACAGGGGAGTTGGGTCTTGGCTGTTGGGCCCTGGAATCCGCGCGACTCCAAGAGCATTGCGCCGCTGTGAGCTCTGGGATTCGAACCCACGGTACCAATAGCCCAGGGAATCGCTGTCCGCGGTCAAGTTCCAGGCGCACTGAGCCAGACGCTGCCTCCTCCTCCGTGGCCGCCAGGGGCGGGGCCCAGCCGCCTGGGCTAGAGGACGACTGGAGCGGCTTCTGGGTTCGCACTGGAGGAGGAGGAGGAGGTCGCGCAGCCTCAGCCCTGAGCCCCAGGCACTCCGCGTGGCCTACCGCGCTGAGGTTGCTCGCGCACCCCCACCGTTACTGTTCCAGGTCCTCGGGAGACAGCCGTTACCTAACCCTTCAGAAATCTACGCTGGAGGAGCTGATCTAGTGAGAGCCGTCGCCTTGGAGAGGATGAAGCTGTCAACGACACTCCAAAGGGGCCGAGGGGCCGGCAGGACCAACAGTGCCGCTGAACAGATGGGCCCAGGCGACAGTCGTGGTGGCCGTGGTCTTGGAGAAGCCACTACCTATGCCACCCCTGGAAAACTTTACTCTGAACCGGGGCCCCTCAGCTCTGCACCAGAGTTCGTACACAAGGGCTTGAAGGTGGGGTCTGACGGGGTAACCGACCAGCTTTCAGCTACGTCCTCAAATGAGGTGCAGGCACCAGTGAGGGTGCGCATGCGCAACCATCCCCCACGAAAGACCCCTGATGACAAGAAGCGCCTCTCACTACCCGATGACAGCCTGCTTCCCCGGGGCTACCTCGAGAAGCTGATCCTCAGTAGCTCCATTTTTGACATGCCCTGCAGCCGCCTCCTGCACCGCGTCAGCCTGTCGGAGATTGGCTTGAGGAAACTGGAGACCTACATGAAGCTGGACAAGCTGGGTGAGGGCACCCAGGCCACCATTTACAAAGGCAAAAGCAAGCTCACAGACGGCCTCGTGGCACTCAAGGAGATTAGGCTGAAAAAGGAAGAGGGGCTACCCTGCACTGCCATCTGGGAAATGTCCCTGCTCAAGGACCTCAAGCATGCCAACATCATCACCCTCCTTGACGTCATGCACATGGAGAACTCCCTCACCCTTGTCTTTGAGTACCTGGACAAGGACCTGCAGCAGTACCTGGAGGACTGCGGGGCCGCCATCAACATGCACAACGTGAAACTGTTCCTGTTCCAGCTGCTCCGCGGCCTGGCCTACTGTCACCGGAAGAAAGTGTTACACCGAGACCTCAACCCCCAGAACTTGCTCATCAACAGGAGAGGAGAGCTCAAGCTGGCTGACTTTGGGCTGGCGCGGACCAAGTCCATTCTCACAAAGACCTACTCCAACGAGGTGGTGACACTGTGGTACCGGCCCCCGGACCTCCTGCTCGGGTCCTCCCACTACTCCACCCACGTTGACATGTGGGGTGTGGGCTGCATTTTCTATGAGATGGCCACTGGCCAGCCCCTCTTCCCAGGCTCCACGGTGGAGGATCAGCTGCACGTCATCTTCCGCGTCTTGGGAACCCCAACGGAGGAGACATGGCCAGGCATCCTGTCCAATGAAGACTTCAAGGCACGCAACTACCCCAGGTACTGTGCCAAGGCCCTTGGGAGCCGTGTGCCCCAACTTGATAGCGATGGGGCTGATCTCCTCACCAAGCTGCTGCAGTTTGAAGGTCGCAATCGGATCTCCGCAGAGGATGCCATGAAACACCCATTCTTCCTCAGTCTGGGGGAGCAGATCCACACACTTCCTGACACTACTTCCATATTTGCACTAAAGGAGATTGAGCTACAAATGGAGGCCAGCCTTCACTCCTCATTGACACCTGACTCAGGCAGGCCAGCTCTCCATGTGGTGGACCCTGAGTTCTAAGCCACAGACCCAGGGCCCAGGGGGCAGCAGCTAGAGAGATGCCACACCCCTCCCAGGTCAGCCACCTGCTGCATCCTCCCGCTGCAGCCTCCTTGCTGGCTGCCTGCCTAGCTGTCCAACTCTAGCCCACCTGCCCACGTGCCCCCTGCTGCCTGTCCAAACATCTGTCCGTTGGCCTGCAAACCCACACATTGGCCTGTCTGCTAGGTGCTGACAAGCTGTTGTCACTCCTTAGAGAGTCAGAGAGAAACTATCAGCTGTAGCCATAGGAGGCATGGTTTCTCCACTAACCCTTTGCCTGTCAATTCTTAGAAAATGAGACCTATCTGAATCCTGAAGGACATATTTCTAGAAGAGATATAAGAAGTAAGTAGATCTGAGAAGCACAAAAGGTGGACTGTAGTGGATACTGTTGTTGTCTCCC